>LAPY01000677.1:32762-42785 GCA_000970635.1 Eragrostis tef
ATTTCTGACTCCGGCGCGGCGGCGCCGTATCGCCGCCTCAGGCAGGTGGGGAAAGGATGGATCATCACCTCCCGCAGCAGCAGCAGTACGGCGACCCCTACCGCACGCTGGTGCCGTCCCCGCAGCCCGACCACCACCCCCACGCCCTACAGTACCACCAGCAGCAGCCACAGCCGACGCTCATGTCTCCGCCTCAGCCGCAGCCGACGCTCATGTCTCCTCCTCAACAGCAGCCGCAGCCGATGTTCATGTCTCCGCCTCAGCAGCAGCAGCAGCACCACGCGTCGCTCGCCTCCCACTTCCATCTCCTTTATGTAAGCAACTACACGGGCACATTTATGGTTTATTTCGGATCCCTCTTAGGTTTAGGAGCCTACTGAAAGTATTTTGTATTTTGTTTCCTCCTATATAATGAAATGGCAGAACATCTGCCGATTTGCCCGTCTAAAAAAAAGTATTTTGTTTCCACCTTCTGGAGATGGCGGGAGCTCATGATTTCACCACTAGTTTGTAGTTAAACTCCTGAGTCGTAGCAACCGTGTTGAGGAATCTGAAGAAGAAATTGTTACAACTGTGGTCTAAATATAAAATTCAGAGCAGGTAGTCATGTGTTGCAGAATTTCGTAACCTGATTCTGACATTTTGCAAAAATATGATATCAGGCTTGTTTGCTTTGGCATTTTTGCAACTAGCACAATTTTGTATTTATTCACATATATCAGCGGACTTGTGAATTTGTGATGATCATTCTGATACCTTCTTATTTAATTATATGTTTTGATCTATCAGTTGGTCACAAAATTAGCTGACGCAATTGGAACTGGAACAAGGGATCAAAACTTTGATGCACTGGTAAGACTTTCATCTTCTAATTTTCAATTGTTTAAAAGACTGATGTGCATCCATTTCAGTCATAAAGAATAACTGTAGCTTCATTCTTGAAGGTATCTTCCATATGTAACCACTATAAGTTTGTTTCTATGGATTTTGACAGTATAGTATGTGATGAAATTATTAAATGTTGTGGGAGACGGATCGATATGCCTGATGACTAGACCTTATGAAGAAACCGCTTTTTCCTAAACGGTGTTAGACGCCTTTCTAAATGCTCTTAGACGCTACACTGCAGCCTACCGTGGAGTTTAGGGGCAGTTAAACAATTGACCCTTTTATTCGGTCAGACACGGGAAAAAACGGTGAACGACCAAAACAAGGCGGCTTCAAAACGGTTGCCGTATTTGCGTGATGGCCTGTCTCAATCAAGGAGGAGTCGCTGGCGGGAAGGGTAAGAAGAAGCGGGGCTTTTGGCTGGCCATTGAGAGAAATTTGGGCAGTGGCGCTCCCGCCCAGCTCCAGTGCGCGCCCGCCAGCTTGTTGGTGTCGTGGCTGTCCAGCAGCCGTGGCCGTTCACCTGCGTTGCCTCCATCCGCAGCCTGCAGGAGCTGCTGCCGGCCAGCCCCCGCGCTCAAGAGCTGCCTCCAACCACGCATCGCTCCGTCGCCAGCCGCGTTAGAGAAAGAGAGGAAAAGTCAGAAGGATGTGGTTGTGGACGATGATAGGGTAATGGGAGTAGATAACGGGTAGGGGATGTGTGTTTGCTGATGGGCTGGGCCAGCCCATTACCTCTGCCTTCTCCTTTTCTCCTTTCCCTTTTCTATTCCCTTCCTTTTTAGGGTGCCACAGTACAAAACGTTTACTCCATTTACACGGGCATTTAAACGCGTGTGAAGGAATTAAACGCTAAGCTCAGCCTCACCAAATGTGTAGCGTTTAGCGTCTACAAGAACGTGGTGCAGAAAATGTTGTGATGAATAGCAATACCTTAAATCTATTTTATTTTGGCTTATATAGGGGAAAATATCAGTGTGTTATCTTACTGATGAGATTCTTTGTTTCTATATTAGGCCTCATATTTTCCTGTGCCATTGTAGTGAAACAACCAACTTAACTATTTCCTTTGTGTTTTCCTATTCTCTTATGAATCCTGATACGATTACTCAAAAGTCCCAAAAACCTATTATGCTTAAAGTTACATGCTACTTCTTCAAATATTTAAAATGTCCTGTGCTGTGGATGATACTTTTCTACTTCCTAGAGTGTTGTGTTTTCGCATGCCAAGCTGCAGAAAACCAACTAAACGACAACTTTTTACCTTGTGCTTTTGCAAACTGTAATCGTATTATGTTAATGAGAAGGTTTATCTATTTTTTTTTCTTTTTGTATAGGTTGAAGAACTGACCAGCCAATTTGCCAGGTGCCAACAACTATTGAACTCCATATCAGGAACGATAAGCTCGAAGTCTACTGTAAGTTCTGTTCTTTGTCGGACTGTCTTTTCTGTGGTACCCTGAGTTAGCGACTCCCCTTCAAAAGCAAAGCCTACTTCCTTTACCAACAAGGGAACGGCTTCCAAAACCCGCAAAGCCTAATTATTAAGTGAAAAATTAATTATTCTGGCTAGTCAACTAGTGAATCTTAATGTTTGTTTGAGTTCTATATCACACGGAATACAGTTTTAGTATTTTCTTGTTCGTAAAATTGTTACTTCACCTACTGATAAAATTATTGTGATAATAATGTCAATTTTGTCCAGTGAATTTTAATAGGTGAAATTTTGGTCCTTGTTGGCCTGACCTCAGTAATGCTAGATTGTTGGAATCACGTTGTGATAACTATGTTAATTTTTTGTCATGGAATTTTCTTTGGTAACAAGTTGGTTCTGATGTAACAGGAGACATAAGTAGGAATTTTCTAGACTCATTTTTCGTTATTTTGTTTATCCTTTCTGTTTCTGAAGCAGAAAAAATCTTGATTCTAGTGCTTAGCCTATTGTAACGTTAGTAGACTGATGGAAGCAGCATGGTCATATCCCCTCCTTCACAAACATTCCTCAATAAAGGGAAAATGGAAACCTTATTGGTGAATAGCATTGCATAATCATCTATTCATCATGGTCATTTAACAGTTTTTCAAGGTTTGCAATAGTTATCTGCAGTTGACATCAATTTATATGTAGACATGCACCACATTCTTCAAGGTGCACCCAAAACTGAGCATTCCTGTTGTTACAATTGGAAATACATGCTCTCCAGTCTACAATTCTTCAGAATAGGAAATGCATCTGCTGCATCTACATAAGTATGTAATGCAGATTTTTACATTATTAGATGTTCTGAAAATTTCAAAGAAACTTTAGAACGTTGAAATGTAATCCCAAATATCCACTGGCTGGTGATGGCTGCGTCACATGGGTGTATATTTCATGTTGAAAAATCCTATTTTCTGAACCTTATTTACATGGAGTAAATTGTGTGAAGCTCATCAATAACTAGGTGAATGCTGAGTTGCCACGTGATTCTAGGCTTTCCTCAGAAAGCAAGAAACCAATGATTGTTGCCCTAACTCTAAGCTTTACTCATGGCAATTGCTTCTTTTTGTTACCAATAGACGGTTGAGGGACAACAGCAGAGTTTGGAAGAAACACGACAGCTGCTTAATCAAAGGAAGTAAGAGCTCTCTTATTCGAAAGAAAGGAATAAAAATAAATTTCTGAAAGACCACATGGCTTTTGTCTTAGTTGCAGAAGATCCTCGGTTTGATAGCTTGTGGCACATAGCTCAGGATGTATGGCATACTATTTTAGCGAATCCTACCTTAAGCAATCCTCACCCAAGCGGACATGCTCGTCCTTCCTGAAGTGCCACTGTTGGGTTGTTCACATCGGCACAAAAAAAAAAAAGGAGGGGCAGCTTGCCTGCTCTGAGTGAGAATGGATTACTGTGGGCTTTTCTGGTACTGTGACCAACAAAGCTGAGGTTATATGATGCAAGCTATAAACTGAAATTTCTGCAACTAAGGCATGGGGCGTTCTGTAATTTGCTACTCTGCATCTGATGTTATTATTGTTTCTTAAACACTGCATCTGATGTTCTTAACTGCTTCTGTAAAGTATGCTTTAGTACTAACCAGTATATTTTGTATGCCAGGGACTTGATTGCAAAGTATAGAAGCTCTGTTGAAGACCTCATTAAGGGGGATACAAGATAGAGATATACAGTCATAAGTCTCAAGGTCTACTTAGTCACCATTACATGAATTTTCTGGTGTGTGTGTGTGTGTGTATGTTATACTGAACTAGAAGATGGTTCAAAGTAGGAATCTGGGTACTGTGAAATGGGAATTCAGGTGCACTGTGCCTAGTGTGCCAAGTGCAATGTGTACTGGAGAACTAACCAGGAGTTCACATATCTGAAGTAGGAATAAATGCTACTGCCTCCATTTTTTATTTGATGTCGTCCGGACAACCTAGGCAGTTCAAATTTAGCTCAAGATTGATGTCCGGACGTCATCATTTTAATATCGAGGTAGTATTTGAGTTATTTGGCTCTGTTTCTATGTTAAGATATGTTAAAGAATATTTTGTAGTCTCAACTGGAGGCATTGTGCTTATTATTTTTTCCTGAACAAATAGAAGAGTTCTGTCGATACCGGTGCTGAGTTTGTACCACAGAGATCTCATAATGTACATCTCTGGTGGGCTGTAGTGCTATTGATGATGTGTTGATCTCGCTGGTAAAGAGTTTGGCAAGCCTCGAATAGGCTACATGTGTTGTTTGATGCTATCATGCCTCAAGCGTGTTGCCTGCCTTCTTGCTTGATGTCTGATGCACATTGAGGCAAAACCAAAGCTCATCTCTTGCAACATGTACATGAAAGGGGTTGCTACGAAACTGATATGAAAGACCCCCAAAAAGGTCTCATGCTATGATGATTTACTTGTGAAGCTACTTCAGCCTATGGCCAGCACTAGTGCTCTCTTTCGCGTCTGTGTCCTCGCCAAGCTCAGCTAGATCGATGGTAACTGTGTACTGGTATCGAACGACGACGACACCGCTGGCCAAGGTGAGAAAGAGATACCACAGAACACGGCGCACCGTTATTCCCATTTTCCCAGGTAACCGGGGCATCGGGAAAGTGACAAACCCCGGGGAATGTCGAGAGCACATTCTCTGTCTCGTGCACATATCTGGGACTGGGACCCGCCCGACAGACCTTCCGAATTGCCAATCCCTGTTGCACGTCGTTTCGTAGAGGCATCAGGCCTCGCTTTCGCTCCAGCCCATGCCTACTGACGGTGCCAAGAGCCCAAGACATATCCTCGATCAGGGTAGTTTCTGTACGGAGTAAAGTGGATCCACGAGAAAAATGAGGAACATGCTAACCCAGCACAGTTAAACCCTTTAGGACTGCGGAACAATATACTAATCTAGCTTAGAAGATTAGTCCGGCTGTTGGATATAACCTAGTCGAACCAACTATTAGAACAGTTTTCACTGAACATCATTGGACAGCCCCTTTGAGAAGAGGACAAGTCTTCATTACAGGACAGATATGTGGAAAATGAACACCGCGTACACAAAAATCACCTGGACTCCTAGAGTGTGTCAAAACTTTCCAGACGAATCAGATGCAACTCTAAGTCGATTCAATCATACTGCCTGAGTTGGAAGGCTTTCCTCAAGTACTCTCTCTCTAGCCTTGTCTGACTGCAAATAACCAACCAAGAACAAATGTTCAGACTATTGAAAGAACTACACTATTACTTTTGCATCAGAAGTTTCACTTTACGGGAGCTTTATTTCGTAAATTATTTAGAGAATAATCGTGAATAACTGCTTGTCAGCAGGTTTAGTTACTTTTGCCTCAGTTGCATCGATATATTTAGAGAAGCAAGTTGGTACGACAACCAATACATGAAAACATGCATATGGTTGTACTACGTTTCCTCAAACACCTACAACATTCGTGACAATTTAGTTGAACTAAAAATATATAAAATAATTTGACATCCGATTCAGAATTATTGGATTTTAGGCCAATTTTTCCTTCGAGGTTTTTATCCTTATCGCACCAAATCTTTCTTCCTATCATCCACACTTATGGATTAAATACCGGATCAGGAAGCACCATCTATATACAAGTAAAATCTACGGAGAAGCGGCATCAGATAAAAGAAAAGGAAAAGCGAACCTACCATCTTCCTCCAGTTTGTCATTGCAGTGATGATAGATAGGAGAGCGACCTGAGTGCCTCCACCAGCTATCATGCCCATCCAAAACCCAGCTCCTCCTAGATGGAATCTAAAACCGAGAACAACAGCCACAGGAACACCAATAAGATAGAACGCGCCTAGGTTAACATAGGCGCCTAAATGCTGCCATCCGCAGCCCCTAGAGATACCTGAGAGAGAAAAAAGGCATCGGGTTATATTTATAGTGGTGAATTGATGATATCTACCCGCAGTCTGTCAATATACGACCCCAGTTTGTCTAGTGGGTGGTGGCTGAGCTGGTTGAGCTGGACCAGATGATCACCCAGTTTGTCTAGTGGGTGGTGGCTGAGCTGGTTGGGCTGGACCAGATGATCAGCGCGCAGGGTTCTGAATAATATATAATATATATGAACAAATTATGTTCCATGAAAGGTAAAATGTGTACCTGTGAGGACACCTTGGAGATTGTCCGCGAGAACTGAAATTGAAAGTAGTGGTACCATTCTGGTGACATGATTTATAACCTCCTCCTCATTGCTGAAAGCAATTCCAATAAAACGGCGCAACGATAGAAGAGTCATGCTCACCAGGATAGCTGAGAAAATTACAATGGATAAGGCGACAACTACCACTAAACGGGCACCTTCTGGGTTCCCTGCGCCTAGCTCATTTGAAACACGCACGCTAACACATGGATGCAACAGACATTAGGTTAAATAGGCAATACAAAGTGATAATGAACTATGATGACAAAAGATGTTTGCGTTTTTTACCTTGCAGCTGTTCCGATGCCATATGGGAGATTGTACACCAACACAACTGTAGATATGCTGTTCAAAAAGGACATTAGTTTGGTACAAATTTTAACATACGATTATTTTTTTTTAATTATAATTATGCTTATGCATACCATATGGAAAGCACAGAAGTTTCAAGTGCTGGATTTGGTAAGATCCCAGAAAGCAGAACAAGCAGCTCGTATGACCACCATTCAAGACTGTTGTCAAGAAAATTGATTAATTCTCAGGTACATAGTAATGAAAGACAAAATTTACAAGATTGGTTTTTTTTTATTTCAGACTAAATGTATTAGCTAACGAGAGAGTACTTGACTTTTTAGATTACAGTAAATGTAACTGCGTTTTGAATTACACTAAATGTTCATAACTTTTCCAAGTGGTATTTGGAATATAATATGAATTTACATCTTTCTATTGTTTCTTGACGCTTTTCATGATTATATTTAAAATACAAAGGTATTCCCTGTCTCTAGTCATTCTCTGGTACACTTGTTTAACGCAAATACAGATGGCTGAGATTTCTACCAGAGAAGAAGCCAAATGACAACAAAAAAAAGGCATTCCTGATGACATTTAATTCCTTAAAAAGGTATGTAATATACACCCAGAAAAATAATATTTGAAATGTATTAGTTTCATTATTTTTCATGTGTTGAGTATTTCACCTAGTCCTACACACTATTATAAACTATCAAGAAAGAGGAACATAATAGTTCCAACTTCCAATAGAAAAGAGCACATATTAGGCGCTGTAGTTTAGATTACATCTAATGTTAAAGCTGCCAGAAAGAGCATAGCAGGTAGAAATCACAACACGTATTACCAATTAACTAATATAAAGTAAATTAAAATTCTGAAAAGATTATTTTCTTTGAATATAAGGAAAAGAACTTAACGGATATATATTGAAATAATTATTTACTGTATTTAAACACAATTTCTTCTAGTTTTCATGTTCTATTTCTCGATAGCCATCCCTCAGCAAGTGAAGTTCACACGTTTCAAAGGGACCAGGTGAGTATTGAACAGTTATGGGGGTTCAGAATATAGGACTACGAAAATAAGGTTGCAAGGTATCATGCGTTTTTTACCTTGCAGCTGTTCCGATGCCATATGGGAGATTGTACACCAACACAACTGTAGATATGCTGTTCAAAAAGGACATTAGTTTGGTACAAATTTTAACATACGATTATTTTTTTTTAATTATAATTATGCTTATGCATACCATATGGAAAGCACAGAAGTTTCAAGTGCTGGATTTGGTAAGATCCCAGAAAGCAGAACAAGCAGCTCGTATGACCACCATTCAAGACTGTTGTCAAAAAAATTGATTAATTCTCAGGAACATAGTAATGAAAGACAAAATTTACAAGATTGCATTTTTTTCTATATTGGGCTAAATGTGTTAGCTTATGAGTACTTGACTTTTTAAATTACAGTAAATGTACTGAGTTTGGATTACACTAAATGTTCATGACTTTTCCAAGTGGTATTTGGAATATAATATGAATTTACATCTTTCTATTGTTTCTTGACGCTTTTCATGATTATATTTAAAATACAAAGGTATTCCCTGTCTCTAGTCATTCTCTGGTACACTTGTTTAACGCAAATACAGATGGCTGAGATTTCTACCAGAGAAGAAGCCAAATGACAACAAAAAAAAGGCATTCCTGATGACATTTAATTCCTTAAAAAGGTATGTAATATACACCCAGAAAAATAATATTTGAAATGTATTAGTTTCATTATTTTTCATGTGTTGAGTATTTCACCTAGTCCTACACACTATTATAAACTATCAAGAAAGAGGAACATAATAGTTCCAACTTCCAATAGAAAAGAGCACATATTAGGCGCTGTAGTTTAGATTACATCTAATGTTAAAGCTGCCAGAAAGAGCATAGCAGGTAGAAATCACAACACGTATTACCAATTAACTAATATAAAGTAAATTAAAATTCTGAAAAGATTATTTTCTTTGAATATAAGGAAAAGAACTTAACGGATATATATTGAAATAATTATTTACTGTATTTAAACACAATTTCTTCTAGTTTTCATGTTCTATTTCTCGATAGCCATCCCTCAGCAAGTGAAGTTCACACGTTTCAAAGGGACCAGGTGAGTATTGAACAGTTATGGGGGTTCAGAATATAGGACTACGAAAATAAGGTTGCAAGGTATCATCAATTTGGAATAACATTTACTTACCAAAGCATAACAGCGGCTGGTACAGCCAACCGCATGAAACTGCCAATCCCTCTGAAAGCTTCCCAGGTGAATGGAGCACGAGTTTTCTCACAAGAAGGTGAGTATTTGATGTAAAGACCAAGAACAGTCACTTCAACCCAATCACAGATGCTGACTGATAAAGCAGCTCCAGCATTACCCATCCCAACTTTATAAATCATGAACCAACACAACGGAATAAAGACAATGAGTGTTGTCAAGGAGCTCAAAACCATGGGGAAAATCAGGCTCTGAGTTTGGAGGAATTTAGAAAAGCATTGTGCCACACTGAAGGCAAATAAACCAGGGATAAGCCACAAGGCATATTTCCCGGCCTCACTGGCTATCTGTGGATCCTGACCAATGAGAGGAAGTACCTCAGGAATGAAAACCCACATAATGGCAATGGGCACACTCACGATAAGAAGTACAACTATAGACCTGTAGGTATACAAAGATAGCTTATGATACTGTTCTGCTCCGTAGGCCTGTCCACAAAGAGTTTCCAACCCGGTTGCTAGCCCGATCTACAAGTAGAAATGCAACAGTAGTGAATTAATGAACCATATACAATATTGAAAGGAAAGGAAAAAAAAAGTGAAACTACCAGGATGAAGTACAAGACAATCATTATTTTCACTGAAATTTTTTCAGCCAGCATCAAATTGGTACCATATGAGCCAGGACATCAAAACAGTTCACTCAACAGCAATGGGAGCAAATACAGCAACTTGCAAGAGGAGAATATTGCACTACTACCAAAGACCATTATATTCCACATTTTAACGAGCCTCTTGTAACCAACAGGCTCAAATCGATAGCATTTAAACAGAGTGACACATGCACCTAAGCTAGGAGTCAGCAAAAAGTCTCAAACATTAAAACTGCCTCCCTTACACAATGAACCTCACCGCCGATCTGGTATGGGGTAATTCA
>LAPY01000677.1:127926-140279 GCA_000970635.1 Eragrostis tef
GCCCGGATGCCTATAGCAGAGGACACGGCAGCCATAGCGGAAGCTTCTTTATCTCCAAATTTCCCAGACGTAGCCACAAATCCAACAAATTAGATGCGCATGGAATGTTTGAGGACAAATTGATCACAAAATCATCTGACATGCCTCCTAGCTGATCCATTTTGATGGAAGGCCCGTGGCCGCCGGAGGCAGACGCGCCCTCGACCTGGTACGGACACCTTGGGAAACGACGCCCGACTGAGCCCGCCCAGCCAGTTCTTGTCACCCTCGCGGCGTCACCGGCGCCGAACTCGAGCAGCCCAGAGCACGCGACCAGCAACGCCGCCATCTCGCTTGCTCCCTGTGCCTCGCCAGGGAACTACTGCAGTGACAGCTCGCAACAGCCAGCACCCAGCAACGCCAACGGGGCAGTATTGCCATTTTGGAGTTTCGCTCACCGTGATTGCTGGGGCCATGGCACACAGCAGACTAAAATTTTGGAACAATGGCACTGGCGAGATCCGAGATTTCTCGGTGGTTTAGAAGAGATTCAAGTTTATGGCGATGGCATAGAAGGAATTTCCCCTTTTTTTATTAGATCTTGTAATTTTATGCACAAGAAACCTAATAAATTAAAACTCGACATCCGGGAAGTACAACAGCCCCCAGACATTTTTGCATAGAGAAGACCTCATGTAGGTCGATAAAACCCCCGAACCCCTACCCCATCCTTACACAGCGGCACCACGCATGACCAACAACCTGGGCCGGGCCTTAGAGCTGTGATTTGGCTTGGGACAGACGAGAGGATTATTTTAACCCAAGCCTGAAATTAGCTCCCACGGGGAGTTGAACCCAAGACCGGAGGAGTGCTACTAGAGCCACCTAACCAACTAAGTTAGAGGCCCGTTCGCCACAAGAAACCTAATAGGCTAATGTATTACATGCGATCCCCCATGAAAATAAAGTGCAGTCCCTGCCTTCAACTCCTGGAAACAAATGCTCATTACACTTATCTAACAGAATGACAGATACTGTTAGAACAGGCTTTCTCAACCTTGTTCCATCGTACAACCAACTTAATCTTTAGCCTTAGCCTTCTACAGTTTTATTTGTCCCATATATTAATATATATTACCATGGAAGGGGCTTCACCTACTTTACATTCCTCAAAAAAAGAAAATAAAGTGCACCACACTTATCTTGTTCAACATGTTACTCTTTCACAAAAGAAATGCTGAAGAGAACTACGAAGGAAATGTATTGCACTTATGATGGTAATGGAATCATTTGAGAATACGTATCACATGTGTCATCCATAAGAAAATAGTTATAATTTTAGGGGATTAATATCGATAACATAATGAATTTTGCATACCACTAGAGGTATGTGACTGGCGTATCAAAGGTGTACCTTCTCTTTCCATGAAGTCTCCAGGATTCTGTAGTATGGTTCAAACAATACTACCCGATCACCCTCTTTAATCTATGACAGAAAAGAGTTAGAATTAGCAAAGTTAATCATTTATTACAGAAATCATTGCTTGGCCATCCAAATTAGCTAAGCAAGCGAGCTCCTTCAATGCTACAAAACACTGAGCCTTGCCAGGCACTCGCCTGAGAACCAAGGAGGCCCATAATTGC
Organism: Eragrostis tef; assembly: GCA_000970635.1. NCBI lineage: Eukaryota > Viridiplantae > Streptophyta > Magnoliopsida > Poales > Poaceae > Eragrostis > Eragrostis tef. The sequence goes on from LAPY01000677.1 coordinate 129,550, forward strand.
CAACCCACCTCCCACCTAACACCTAGCGTTTACACTTAAATTATTATCCTTCTGCAAATGACTCTTTGGCTACTCAGGTTGCTAAGACGGATTGCATATAGTGAGTTTGTCATAAAGTACTGAACTTTATTTCAGAAAGACAATGGATTATACTAGTATACTATTCAACTACAGGAGTTGTATGTCACAGTGAACATGAAGATCAAAACTGCTGCTGATGGCTGGCATGATATAATGTTAGATAAATTTTAGGAGATGTGGATCAGTGGATACTAGAATACCGAAAATTTGTAGGATTCAGCGTCCGTTGCTAGATCCATCAAGCTCAATGGGGAGTACAAGCTGTATGGAAATTTCTAACAATGGTCTCTACTTGGGACAATCTCTCTATTGCTCCCGCAGAGTTAATGAGCTCCCATGGCTTCTCTCTAACAATAAATCGTGCATTTGGGTCGGATTATAGCAATTCTCAAAGACATATTCTGCTTGTTCTATCCTGAGCCTAACAATTCTCATCTCCATTTGGACTGGTGGTAAAAGTGGTGATCTGAATTGTCAGATAGGTAAAGGAAGGTATAGCCTGCAGACTTTTGAGACGATGAAAATTGTCGTGGTGGAGAAGAGGCTTTTGGAGCCGCATTGTATTGCAGCAAGAAACTACAGTGTTGCTTTAACAGTAATCCAATTGTAGTGCAGGCTGGTTTTTGTATCATATTAGCAGGTGTTAGATATCTAGCGGTGTATGGTGTACCTATTCACTCTGCCAAGAGTGCTAATATGTTCATATACCAGGATTAGCAGTTGATTACAATCAACTGTAAATAGCTAATTCTCTTAAAGCTGAACTTAATCTAATCCTGATTCTGGGATCAAGGTATTTGTCAAGACTACCACTATGAAGCAACAAACACTAGACGAAAAGCAAATGAATAATCAAGGAGCACATTTTACACAATATACTAGAGAGCTAAGTCATACTGTGTCATTTCGTAGCCCATAAACTGACAGTACAAAATAAGACTGATCCAAGTCACATGTTAAATAGTACCTGAAAATGTAAAGAGAAAAAAAAAAGGTTATCACATGACGTGTATGATACTACAGACAAATCAATGGAGGACGAAACAAGACAAAATGGCGTTCCTAGCACAAGCTCTGTAAAGGAACAAAGGTGTACATACAGCCTTAATCATGTACATGATTAAAACATGCTTCAGCTTATCACAACCACATCATGAAATTATTAGAACCAAGATACTTGATTCACTGTTTTTCTTTATCTCCCTAGCCTTGCAGAGTTATTATTCCTCACATATTCATTAACCCACATTATATTCATTGTGTAATAACGAAATACAGTCAGGGTTAAAGATTCCCTCCATGACCACAGACCACTTGTTCGGACAAGGAAGACTGAAGGTAACTAAGTTTATAAAGCCCAAAACGGAAATTGAAGGGAAATTTAAATGCATTAGATGCTTAGATGAATACTAGTTGCATATGGTATAAACTAAAAAAATTACAATAAAAGTTATAAACTTGCATTGTTGTTTTTTCTCACACAGAAGGGCTGTGTATCTTTGTATTATAGGGAAAAATAATGGTTCATAACCCCCCCCCCCAAAAAAAAAGACACCTCTTCCTAGGACCAGAGTAAGGAAAACTAGGGAGTGTTGTGGACGTCTCATTCATTGGCCGAGGATCACAATGTCGAGATAGAAGGTCACACCACCATCAAGTGGCTAGGATCACAACGTCGAGATAGAGTCGGTTGGAGGATTTTGAGGAGCATCGTTCATTGTTGGTTAAAGATAAGTCAGCCTAATGCTTATTGATAATTCTTTTTAAACTAATGCATACATTGTGATGCCTAATGCTTAAAACAGGTAGAAGTTCAAAGAGTTTAAATCGTAATAATAAATTCTTCATGAATCATGGAGTACTGAAATTCCATCCTGTTCCTCCATGGGAACACAGAGGAACTACTAAAGATTCGAGTTGATAACAAGTTTAACAGACATGTTATGGCTGGAATTAAAATCTTGACCAACCTAAGAAGAGCTAGATGGCATTCAGTCAGGGTGTCCACCCATTTCCTTAACCAATTGAGCTCGGCTCAGTTACTTTATCGCTGCGAGGCTACCATAACTCCCAGATATAAACCAGTTTCAGTGTGTACAGTTTATCAGAACAGTTTCTTTTATTGAAATAGAAAGAATTACTCTCTATATTTCCATATCAGCTAAAACTACCTTCTCAACATACATCAACATCAAGTATCATATCCTTGAACTACATTCATCTGTCTACTAATTAACATGTGTTCACAAAGCAATCTGTTAAAATTTAAAGATAAACTAGTTGGATGCCCGTGCGCTGCCATGGACATATATATATTTTTACCAACCACGGATATACAAATTAACAAAAACAAAACAACCCAATATTATGGTTTCATAAGAAAAATACCCTTGAATTGCCGTGCTTTGCCTCAATCTTACAAATTAACAAAAACAAAAAACAAAATAACATAATATTATGGTTTCACAAGCAAAATTCCCGTGAATTGTCACGAAAGTGACTATTCGGACAGTTGTCGGAACAACTCCAGATTAGATGCTACAAGTTCTTGAGAATTAAACAAATGCTAGTTCGAAACCAAAAAAACAAAAGATTCTAGCCAGCCATCGGATACGAATGCTCTAGTCAACGGGGCTCAGAAGCCATCGCATCCTAGTGTTTCCCCATGATTTTGTCCTTGTGTAGAATTGGTTCTTCTCATGTGTAGAATTCAATAATTTAGTGTACACAAATATAATAATTTCAGTAGTGTCTTAGGCGCTAGAAGCCTAGAGCATTTGATTTTGTCTCCCGCAGAATTTTGTTCAACACAGAAAATGTAGGGCCCACTAACATACCAAAAGGAGAAGCAAACAGAACCAAGCATCTACCGTCTGATCTTCATGGTCCCTTCTCTGCCCAACAGAACCCAGGGAACAATGTCGCAGCTCAATCGTCAATTAGGCCGCTGCGGCACCAGATCTCGCAGCTGGCCACCAAAAATCCAAATCCCGTCCGCCGCCACAGGATCAGGCAAGCTAAAGCAGTGCAAGACACCTCCGCAACCCGAGCATGCGCCCGCGCGGCCTAGATCGAGCCTGATCAAGCAGCCGTCCATCCTTGTCCTTGTGTGCAGCCTCGCCGCATGCGGCAACGCCGCGCATCCAGGGCCGCTTGTCCCGACTGATAGCGCCGAGATCTAACGCCGCTTGTTCGGGCTGTCAGCCGTGGCGCCTTCTCACCATTGCGATTTTGGCTGCTGCTCGCGGGATCGGCTCGCACAGGGGTGCGTGAACGGCGCATGGCTGTGAGGCTCCTCGAGCAGGTCATCTGCCGGAGATTTCCCAGATCGGGCCGGCGCGCCAAGGCCGCGCTTCGGCGTCGACGGCCTTCGCGGTCTCTCCAGCTTCTTCGGGCTCCAGGGGCGAGAGGAAAAATGAGAGTGAGGGCGGGGCAGGATAGGGGAGGAAGCAGCCCATCTGTCGGCGCCAAGAATATTTGCGGGACGAGCGAGAGCCCAGACTCATTCGCAGACGTTGGATGGACATCTAAGGGCTCAAATCGCAAGATGGCAGGAACACCATCATCACCAACTCATGTTTTTAAGAGAAGTAAAGATGTTTCATCCTATTTAGAATATACAAATGTACTACAGAGGATTTAAGTAGATACCAAAAAAAAAGGCAAGGTAAAAATAAAGCATACATATTTAGCTTATTGAAATTGTAAGGATAGGGCAACCTACAGCGGAGCAACATTGTCGTGTTTTATCACAAGAACGATTTTCCCCAAAACAGCAACTCCTTTGTTCAAACCTTCTGAAAGAATGCTTACAGTGGCTTTCTTGTGCAACGTTTTTACTGTGACAGAACAATCATAAAAAGCACAAACAAGTCAACAAAAGAATATGTTAGGGAAAATTATAGAACTTCAATATTTGCAGGAAACAAGAGAATTACCCTTGACATTACTCAAGGATGACACCAGTGATGCTAATCTTTTGGAGCGTAATTGTCCCTGCGGAAGAGTTTTATTATACAAACTGATTAACGTAGTCAATGCATTCTATGTGCAATTGTCCCTAGCTGAGTAAATGTAAATCGGATAGTAAATTAATTCAGTAAATCAGTTGCAGAAACAAGAGGAATCTCCAGATGAGTTATACAGCTCTATCGATTATTTATTCGCAACTTCATGTAGTAGGCTTCATATTTTCGAGAATGGGCAGTACACAAGTTCCATTAGGAAGCGGGGAGTTTACAACAAAATACACAATACAATGCAAGTTGAGGGGACCAAGAGAAAGCAGCTCAACAAACCTAAAGATAATACCCACTAACATAAAGATGACCTACAAAACAACGCTAACTCATGATTGAAAGAAAATCTGATCAACTAGCAGCCCATGCTTATCGGTCATGAACCTTGATACAAGACACTGGACCNNTGAATCCAAGGGGCGCGGCCTCGCCGATGGCGGCAGCCGCACCCTAAGGGCAGGGGACTAGGATACTAGATTTATTCTCTTCTTGCTCAATCCTAATGGCTACGTAACCTCTTCTTATATAGAGGTTGACTCCTGGCCAAGGATTACTACGGTAACCGATGCTACAGTGAACCATGGTACTGTAGACGGGGTGACAATGATGATTAGACATACTGACCAAAACCAGACACGATACTAAGACTTTTACATCTCGGCTTAATGTCTAATTTTGTACTAAAACGATAACTAAAACTAGCCTTTATTCTTGGCGTTGTCAACTCAGTAGAGTCACTCACAGGAGGCCCCATCCTGATTCGCTAAGAGATAGGAGCGCAGGTGAACAATATTTGTTGCTCCTGTCTGCACTGTCCCGAGGTGGAAGGCCCAGCATGGATCAGGGTGGCTCGAAAGCATCCATGGTGGGGCGGCCTGTTGGCACCCTTGGCAAGGAACCTATGCGCATGATCAACAGGAGCAGGGCCCCCTCCACAACGGCACAGTGGCGTCCACCTTGGTGATGCAGGATCGACCAGGGGCCGCACGATGCATGGACAGCCATAAGGCGCGATGCTGACCTGACGGTGGTGCAGAAAGCCCTCAGGCATACCAGGCCCGGGCCTGGTATGCCATACTCCTAGAAAAACTCGAATGACCTTCAACAAAAGGGTACCTGTACCCTAAACCGACAAAGGTGGGTAGGTAGAGAATACCTAAGGGCGCGAGCCAACTCTCTAAGGAACTCGACAAAATAGCCCCGTAACTTCGGGAGAAGGGGTGCCGGTCGCAGTGACCAGGCCCGGGCGACTGTTTAACAGAAACAGCGTGTCCCACCAGATTGCCGCTGTCTTCGATCCGGAGGTCGCGAACATCAGCTCACAGTGCGTGAGCAGCTGCCCAGGGGCTAGGTGATATGGCCCTGCGTGCGAGTCGGCAAGAAGGTGAGCGGCTCCCCTACTGTATACTACCTCCGTTTTTAAATTGTTGACACCGTTGACTTTTTGAGATACGTTTGAACGTTCGTCTTATTAAACTGCAGAGATTGTGTCATGGTTGGCATCGGTGGAGCTGTCCATGGGGATAGCAACGGCGACGCCAGCGGTGGCGCAGATCAATCCGCAGCAGAAGCAATTGATTGAAACCAAGGTTAACTGATACCAATTGTCATGAACCTTGATAGACGACCCTGACCCAAGGGGCGCAGCCTCGCCGATCGAGGCAGCAGCACCCCAAGAGCAGGGGACTAGGATACTAGATCTATTCTCTTCTTCCTTAATCCCTAATGGCTAGGTCTTCTTATATAGAGGTTGACTCCTAACTCTAGGCGTGCTACAGTAGCCGCCGCTACACTGGGCTGCGGTACTATAGCCCATGGCCCATGACATTATCTCATAGCCTGGTCAGCAATTAGCTGAACTATACCCAGTGGTGATGTCATCCAGTGTATTCGAGGGGATAAAAATAGGCTGTCTAGCTACCAAAGACCTGAGCATTCCTCTCGACATGCACCAAATACAAAGGCGCAACATGGAATGGCAGGCCTGGCAACAGGTGTGTAGGTTTCATCCCTAATTCATAACATGAACAGATTGAAGTTCTTAAGTAGACAACCAACTAGCCACAGTGAAATGGCCTTAAGAAATACTCCCTCTGTTTACAGGGGCTGCAGTCTTTTTCTTCATGTTTTCTTTGTCAGATCATCAACAATTCTAGTACTAGTACCAGGTTACACTGTTATTCATTATCAATGTGATGATATTTAACTTCGATGGAAAACATGAGCAGGATACATTTGCATCACTACAGTTACAACAAAAGATTGTTTCTTTTGGCATTTTGCATTAACAAATTTGGTCTTAAGCAAAAGTCCATGAATATATTTAGCTTCAGGAACCAAAATTATGCACACTCATTAAGTAGTACATTACATGAATGTCATACTCAAAGTTATGTATCTTGGTTACCTTCGTTGCATTCTCAATCTTATCAAGGAGACTGATAATCTTCTGAACTTCGGTATCAGCACCGAGACCAGGATCTTTCAGAGCTGCAGCTTCGAATCCATGAAGGGCCCTTTCATAGTTCTCTAAGTATCTGTCAGCCTAAAAGGAATAGAGATAAAAACATCAGACATAAATAATGTATAGAATTTATCAAGTATTTGGAAATGCTCAAGGTTTCTATATCTTTATTTAAAAACTTTTAAAATAAACCTCATATATATATTTTTGCAGGACAATATTGCCAGGCAGAGAGTTTTAGCATGGCAAGAACTTTGGCCACATCACTCACAATAGCCTACCAGACCTGGACGGTGCATTGAGTTTATTGGATAAGGATCTACTCACATGGCCAAAAGTTTATTGGATAAGGATCTACTGAAGTTACAAAAAAGGAAAAATAATAAATCATAATTTAGCTTATTCAAAACCCACTGAATTATCTGGAACACTCACTGTAGCAAAATTATAATAGAGGTCCGGATTCAAAATCATAGATTTATCCTTCTCCTGCACATAAAAAGAAACTCCACCGTATTAGTGTACTAGAAATGTATGAGCATCTCAAAAAATGACTAGAAACTTGTATAAAATGGCGGTATGTCCTACTTCTCAGAAATTTCAACCTAAGAGGGGAAAAAGGTTAAAGGTATCAAATGCTAACTTACAGCATTTTGATATGCTTTCACTGAATGATGAAGCTTAGTGTGATCCCAGGAACCTCCCACAAAGAAGCTAATGAGGTAAGCATTACCCAGATTGTCTGCAGGTGAAAGGGAAAATGAGCATCATTTATTCATTTATAGGATTATATCTATATGTTCCATGCTAATGATTAAACTGCATTTCCAGCTGCTGCCACTGCTTAGCCAAACAAACTTCAGCCCAGATTTTAAAGAGTACAAGAACATGTTTTTTGTTGGAACACACAAATTGAAAGTAGTTTTTTTTGGTAATGCATCCATACAATTCCAAAAAGAAAAAAAGGAAAAAAAAACAAAACAGGTATTGATGTCGTCATGCTAGTTAATGTGTAACCTAAATTATACAATCAATGACTAAGATTGTAATACGAAAGTAACAATGGAGAGTGTTAGAAACATGAGAATGCAGACACAATTATGAACTTTAAATTAATGAATATGAATAGATTTTGTACAGAAACAGAATTAATTGAGCAACTGAAGGAAAATAACTTACACCACGAATTGCCATCTGTGATGTCCAGCATTACAGCTTCTTTTGCATGTTTAATGCTCTCTTCTACTAATAGTGCCTGGTCTTCACTACCTGAAACGACAAACCGCACAAAAAAAAAACGAGACAAGAAATTCAGAAATCTTCATTCAGAACGAATGAGCTCTATTTATAATAACAACGCAGGTGCATATGTACTGTTGGAGACTAAAATATGTTTAGCACTAGCACAAGGATTTAAGTATCATAACCTATCAATGCACAATTTCTCATGAATACTTCCAGTTCCCACAATCATATAAGTGAGACGACAAACTATAAACCCAAGCTCACGTGTTACAAAAGAAATTCTCAAGTTCTGGTCCACTAAAACTCTATCCAGAAAAGCTAATGTGAGGCCCGAGACCCATATGTCTTGCGGCCTGCTCCCATGCAGGTGAAACATGAGGTACCAAAGCTTTAGTACCATATTAGTAGTCTTGAGAGAGTTGAACCAACTTAAATGGCCATGGCTCCAAATGCGTAATAACTTCGGGATAACCCTTTTTGTGCGAAGCGAGGATGAAAGTGTGACTGGGTTATTACGTAGGTGTGGTTCACTCAGCGTGTGCGTGGGCATAAGCCATATTTGGGTGTGGCATGTTACAGCTAAACACAAGCTATGGTACTGAGAAAGACCTTTTGTATTATTAATACACTACATCTACACATGCTGAATTGCCTCTCTAAATATCCACCCATTAATGACCTCCTTCTCTCCTATCTAATTATTATCAAGTTTTTTTTCCTTTTGACACAACAGAAAGTCACAGTTTACACTTTATAGCGCGCTGGTAGTCTTGTAATAATTACTGCACATCCGCATGACAAAAGAAAAAAGAAACGTCATGTTGAACTGACTAATTCAATTTTAAATATGGAGTAGTTTATCCTCGATAGAATAGAAAAGAATGTTAAGAGTTAGAATAACTTTAGAAAAAGAAGAGTTGGCATAATTGGTAACAAGATAATGCGCAAATCAACTGTGCAAACATTACAGAGACGTGGAACTGCTGTATTATAAATGTCATCCTCACCCTGAGCCATACTTCTTTCAAGCATGGAAAGCTGGCAAAGTATTTTCCTATCTGTGCCCTACAAAATAAATGCTGGAGAATTCAGAATTATAGAAAAGGACACTTTGCTACTACCTCCTGGATAACAATTTACCTTACTCAGTGCTAACGAAAAACAATTCTTTGCAGCAGCCAGATCCCCCTTCTTCCAAATGCAGTTACCTAAACATAGCCATGCATCTACGAGAGATGGATTCAGCTTCACCTAATATACAGTTGCAACAGTAGATGTTTAACATCTCATCAAAGGAACTGCATAAAAACAGTTGATACGTCATCTGCAACATACTGCTTTGGATAAATGATCTTCAGCCTCCTTATGATAGTCAGGGAAGACATCCAGTATTTTACCCCTCAAAAATTCATAAACACCACGCTGCTGTGGAGATTTCCTTTGCTCTGCAAGTATAATAAAGAAAAAATGATTTAGAGAAAAATGTGTCATAACATTTTCTATAAATTGTGTACTGTTAGGAGCAAGAGACACAACATCTAATGAGAGTATGTATTATAACGACAACAGGAACAACAGAATAAGTTGCTAAACAGTCAGGAAACAAGATTGCTAAGCCAACATATAAACTTAAAACATCCCAAAGGTGATTCAAGATAAGAATAAAAAACCCATAAACACAAAAGCAAACCTATGTGGCATCAGGAACGAAATTGATAGCAATGAATACAGCAAGGATATAAAAATCATGATGCGGCTTGATAAATATCCCACTAAAATGAAATGCCAAAGCTTGCATTTCATATATGGTGATGCAAACATTTGTTGAATCTGTCATTGACATCATAGGACATAACATTTTGGTATTCAGCATATGCAGCTAATTGTCATGAGAAATGCTCATTTCGTTGTGATGCCAAACAGTCTATCATCAGAGTACAAGAAGGCATATATATCAGATACAAAAGGAAACAAGATTGATTTTGTTATATCCTTCATGCTGTGAACATCCAAATTTCTGCATCACTTAAGTATGTACCTGGCAATATACATTACCACCAAACCAATAGACCAAGATGGCAAGGACTCGAGCATCACGTGCAGTACACACTGACACCCATTCTAGAGTTTGTGCTAGTTTGAATACAATACCAGATGACAATAACATGAAAGTCCCGAGCATAAACCCAGAATCCTAGCATCTTGATCAACATAGGAAACATGCATACTTCAATGCAAGTACGCGAGTATGAATTACCAAATTCAATTTAACTCCTGCTGCCACCGTCACAACTGTAGATGGCTCCAGTGTCACTACTACCCAGCATTCTACAAATCAAATCCGAGCCAAATTGGGGAATGGAAACAAGCGGTTGGTGAGGTTGCGAGGCGTACCGAGCGGTAGTGCGTCGAGGTGGGCGAGGGCGGCGTCAGCGCCGGCGCGGAGGGCAGCGGCCTTCTCCGCCGGATCATGGGGGAAGAAGGTGTCCCTGAGGCGGTACAGCTCCTCCGCCGCGTCCGCCGCCCTATCCAGCGGCGTCCTCCCCGCCGTTGCCGCCGCCACTTCTCCCACTTCCTCCTGCGGTTCGGCCAATGGCGGGACTGCGTCCGCGGACGCGCCGGGTTCGTGGCGCGGTAGTTGATTCTCGGCGGACATGGGATCTGAGGGCGCAGGACGGGAACACAGCCGAACCCAACGGGAATGGTGAGGAGATTCACTTCTGCCTAGTAGGGTACAGTCTCTCAAATTCTCAAGAAAGGAGACCGACTGACCGAGACGTGAATTTTTTTTTCAAGGTGACACGTGAAATTGAAATCACGTTCCAAAAACCTCAAATTGACGTTACAAGAAAGTTATGCGTTGGCACTCGGGCCCGGTTTTCTCTAGAAATAAAAATTCTTTTATTTAGAGTATTAAATAA
>LAPY01000677.1:165961-178086 GCA_000970635.1 Eragrostis tef
TATTGTTTGGGTTTGCAACTCGAACATACTCCTGATGGGGTACTCTTGCATCAATCAAACTATACCAGAAAGGTATTAGAGCGATTTAATATGCACGAAGCATATCCGCTCCGATCACCTATGGTTGTGAGATCACTTGATATAGATGAAGATACATTTAGACCAAAGCAGGAAGATGATGAATTATTGGGACCTCAATATCCATATCTCAGTGCCGTTGGAGCCTTGATGTACATTGCAAATGGTACAAGGCCCGATATAGATTTTGCTGTTAATCTACTTGCAAGATATAGCTCAGCACCAACTATGTGTACAATATGAGTTGTGATAATATGTCCTTTTTTCTCCAATTTTTTCCACTGGGTTTTTAGGAGTTCTTATGAGGCATACTTATCACGATAAAGAGCCCAAGAGGGAGTGTTGTAAAACTCTTATTGGGCCAGGCCCACCTTCTAGAAGGAGTCCTGGTCCATGTGGGCGACTTTATCGAATCCGGGCCCAACACGAAATTAGGGTTCCCCCCTATATATAGTTGAGGAGATCCCCTGTGTACAGACAATCCAAAATTTCGCAATAAAGAATTTTGTCTCCTCTATTCAAGTTTTATTTTTCGTTATCTGTCGTGATTTACGTGCCGTCTCTACGCCGATAACTTAACAACCAATACCGTTTTATTTGCCCCCTCAAGTGGTTTGGCCAGGCGGTTTTGGGTTGAGGTAGAGGTGGTCCTACATGTCAGTGACATCTTATGTTTCTCTTTTTCCTTTTTTTTTTCTTGTCTTTTATCTTGCAGCACCAGCCTCTCTGTTCTCTTTCTCTCTCCCCCATGGCCTAGCGCCGAGCCAGGAGCTCCAACTTGCGCAGGCTGCAGGTGCTCCCAGCCACATCCTTGCCGTATGAATGAGGTGCGCAGCGACCTTGGCTCCCTCTCATGCGCGCCGTACGAATAGATCGGCAGCGTTCTTCCTCTGCTCCGTCCACCGGAAGAAGTTGTGTCCCGCCTTCGATTCATCTTCCATACGTGAGTGCTGGTTCGATTGCTTGCACCCTCACGTGCTCCAAGTTAGTGCATATCTCCTTGCCTGTTCTCTGACGTGAATCCCCAACCCATTGGCGCATTTGGTGTCCCTCCTCTAAAATTTAGAGGGGTCTAAAAAAAATCTCGTCTTAAACAAAGTTTAATTACAAAACTAACTGCAGAACCTCCGGTCTGAATCGCGAGACGAATCTAATAAGGGTAGTTAAGCCGTGATTAGACGATAGTTACTGTAGTATTACTGTAGCATCACTGTTGCAAACACATAGATTGATCAGGCTCATTAGATTCGCCTCGCAAAGATGTATCCGTCTGTAAAAAAGTTTTGTCATTAGACTTTATTTAGTACTCTTAAATAATAAGATTCTTTTTAATGCTAAAATTTAGAGGGGTCTAAAAGCCGCTACCGAACGCGCCCCATGCTCTCCAATTTGACAGAACAAGCGACGCGATAGGATAAGAGAGGAAAGAAAAAAAGAAAAAAGATAAGAAGACTGAGAGAGAGATGACATATGGGACCACAGTGGCAAAACTGCCCGTGCAAAACCACCTAGGGGGTAAATTGGACGGTTTTGGATAGGTGAGGGGGTTAAATGCCCGGTATAAAAGGTTGGGGGGTGAAGTAGTCAAGGGGCAATAGGTTGGGGGGGTGATTTAGACTTATTCCTTTGGACAATAGGGTACTGAGGTACTCCATAGAAAGATGTTTTTACTAGAAAAAAATGCGTGTGGGAGAGTGATTTTAGTTTGATTTCCAAATGCCTGCCTATGACCAATATGTTGCTATGGCCGGAATATTGGTTTTATCTTGTTACTGGCATCTTTTTCATTCTTTCTAAACTCCTAAAATACACGACAATGCCAACCAACATGCCGCTGATCTGGATAGTCCCTCTTTTGGAATGCCACTGATCTGGATAGTCCCTATATGGAATACATGATTACAAAATGCAGGAATAGAAAAATGTGGGACTGGAGATGTCTAACATTTGCAATCCAACGCACGAATAGGATAGGATTAAGTCCAACTTTTAGTTCCTCATCTTCCTTTTCTACTGATTATATTTAGTCCTTTATCTTTTGAAACCATATAAAAGTCCTTAATGTAGCGTTTGGATGTTGAAATTGAGAGCTGGAATTAGGAATTGGTATTGGGCTGAGTCAATTCAAGTGTTTGGATGTGGGAATTGGCATTGGAGGCCTAATTTCATGGCATTGAAACATAACTGAGTTGCCCTGTCTATAATTCAGTGGCACGACCCTCTGAATTCAGTGGCATTGGAGTGTCTTTATCTGGGATTGCCAGTTTTTGAATTCAAAATTCAAAAAGTTTGATAATTTAAAAATAATTTGAAACAAAAAATATGATTGTAAAACTGTCACGGAGAAATTAAAAAAAACTGGTTCGGACCGGATTTTGAATTCAAAATAAAAAATAATAAAAAATTTGAAACAAAAATATGATTGCAACATCGTTAGTAACCAGACTGATTACTAGAAAAACCAAAAAAATGGTCTGGTTTTCGAATTCAATATTTAAAAAAAATAAGAAAATGAAACATTTTTTTAAAAAATAGATGAAATTTGCATTGTATAGTGGAACAAGAACACAAAAATTACGTCATGTTGTTGAGTTCCATCACTGGATTCACCCCGTGAGTTTAATTCTAGCCCTCGATTCCATCTACATCCAAACAATCGCAATTGGCATTAAGCTTATTTCAATGCTAGTCTGATTTGACATTGAACCCAATTCAATTCTAAAGCTTCTAATATCTATATCTAAACGGACCCTAAATGGTTTCTGTGGTGGTTTTTCATAACGTGGCGATGCTGACATGGAAGATGACTGTTGGCTTAGCGGAACCTTTCTCTTTACCACCGCCCACAACCTCTAGCTCCTAGCTATGACGCCAAATTGCCCAAATCAAGTGCCCTATCTCAATCTTGGCCGTGGAAGTTCTTTTGCCATGGCGAACTCGAGTAGCAAGGGCGCATGGTCGACGTCGTGGCAGGCTTGAGCTGCTGGGCAACGGCGCGGCAAGAAGTTGGCACATGGTCGACGGCGCGGCGGGCAGTTGGGCACATATATAGTCGATGGCGCGACGAGGTCAAGCTGCTGGTCGACGGCACAAATTGCTAAAAATTGCTAAACTAATCCTTTAGTCATGTACGTCGGCTACGTCCCCATGACCCATGAATAAAAATTTGCTTTTTACACATGGAAAGCCGAAGCACAGATTACTAATTACCTTCTCAGTTCTCATGTATCAACTGTGGATGGATTGAATATGTTGCGGCAAGAAAGTTCAACGGCGGCAGGTATGAGGAATTAGGGTTAAATGATGAAGATAGATCGATTGGGGAAGGAGGCCTCTTTGTTAGAGCTATGGTTGTGCTGGCTTCGGCTGTGACTGTGGCTTTTAAAAAAAACAGTTGTGTCGGCTGTGAATAAAACGTTTGGTAAAACGGCTTTTTCTACAATTTCTTCATATTTTTAGAACAAATATAGAAAGATGAGGGTGTCGTAGAGAAAAGAAGCCGGTGAAGCTACCATTTTATGACTTTATGCTTCACCTTATTTTTGAATACGGTTTCTTCTTTTTTTTAAAAGAGAAGCACTTGAGGAAGCACTCTTTTTGGTTAGAAAACATGTGAATCCGCTGAAGAAGACATTGGAGAAGCTCTATCAAAGGGGCCTAACAAAAGGAAAGCTATGTCAGCCACATTATGTCTTAATCAATCCGCCACGTGTGTGAAACCAACATAAAAACCACCTAAGGACATCATGTGTATATGGTTTTAAGAGATGAGGGACTAAATATATCCAATAGAAGAGATAAGGGACCGATATTAGATCAGGTAAAAGATGAGGGACTAAAGTGGATTTAATCCAATAGGAAAATGTAGGATTGAAGATGTCTAACGTTTGCAAGACTGAAGATGTCTAACGTTTGCAATAGTACAAGAATTTAAAACGCATGAATGTTTTTCATAGGTATTTGATAGAGCACAAGAAAAAAAGAGAGTGACACAAATGAAAGTTTAGAATTCTTTCAAAATTACGATGGAGCCATTCTATAGGAATTTTATAGGATTTGTAGGGGTATCCATTGTTTCAAAGGACCTCGTAGGAAGCTTTCCTATAGAATTAGAATCCTATAAAATTCCTATTTTTTTCTTATGTTCCAGAGAAGGCCTGAATGTGTTCTACAGGTCTGACTGTTTACTCTTATTTATTTTTAACGAATCAAATGCTCCAAAGAAATCTTAAGGGTGTGTTCAATTTTTTTTGGAACTTTAGCCTTGTCATAGAAAAAATAATAGCAAAAATAATTTTGTCATTTAGAGTATTAAATAAAGTCTAACAACAAAACTAATTTCAGAACCACTGGACTAATTTGTGAGACAAATTTAATAAGGGCAATTAAGTTATGATTAATAAATTGTTATCATAGCATCATTATACCAAAACATAGATTAATTAATCTCATTAGATTCATCTTGTAAATTAGCAACATTTAGTTAAAAATTATATTAAAATTTTATTTAATACTCTTAAATGGTAAGATTCTTTGATGCAACACCTCTAACTGTGTTCTACATGTCTGACTGTTAACTTTTGTTTATTTGTAACGAATCAAATGGTTACATTTTCAACAGAGGGAATATGACAGGATTGGCCAGTGGATGTTAGTAATGCGAAGGTAGATGATCTTTACACGTGTGAACATTGTTGGAGGTTCACCAACGTCTATAATAAACAAACTCTCGCATGCACAAGATGCAACAACACAACTAAAAAGGCACGAGAAAACGTAGATGATCTTTCCAAGTGGGAGCATTTCTGTTGTTGTAGGCAGTAGGCACACGCTACTAACGCGAGAAACAGACCAAAGCTCCAATGCAAACTCCGAGCAGTGTTGAGTACAAACTTTCACGTAGTAAATGTGAAATCTAATTTGCAATAATTATAGGATTTTTTTTTCTTTCCACCCTTGTATTCGCTGCCACACTTTCTCGTTCAAATATGCAAATACTTTAGTTCTTGACTGCCCAATATACACCGCGTCCCCAAGCATTTGTTTTTCATTCTTCATCTCACGGGGATTAGTGTTTGTGCTAAACCTCATAAATATATATAAAATCTCCGTCAGACATTGTTCTCACCTTCCTTTACACGTGCGATCGAGAGCTCAATGGCCGGACTCCGTTCACTTCATCATAGTCTGTAGGGCAAATTTGCTACAGCACACTAGAACGGTGTGGCTTTGGCCACAGCACACTCCAACTCTTGTATTTAGTTGTGGCACATTTAAAAAGTATAGTAATTTAGGTTGAACACACTAAACAAGGAAAATATGTTTTTTTAACTTTTTTATCTCATTGTACAAGACACATTACAACTTCAAACTTTGCATAATGATATGTTGCTGCATTCTCTAACTATATAATTTTTCGAGGATATTTTTCTCGTTGTTTACATACTTTGTTTTACACAAAAAAATTATTCTCAATGAAAAGTGATTTAAACAATCATGGAAAAACTTTTAAAAAAATACATGGACAGAGAATATAACAATGTATCACTGTAAAAAGCTTCAAGTTGTAATGGGTTTCGTTCAATGAGATAAAAATTTTGAAAAAAATACATTTTCTTTGTTTAGCGTGCTGCACCTAAAATACCATACTTTTGAAGTGTGCTACAGCTAAATACAAAATTTGAAGTGTGTTGTGCCTAAAACCACACCTTTCTAGTGTGCTGTAGCAAATTTTGCCCTAGTCTTTATGGTTCTACCCGCAAGTGTGGTCAAGCAGTATGCCTATGCCTCACAAGCTTAGATTCCAAATATTTAATCGTGCACGTAAAATTTCTAAATATAACAAAATTTTAAGATTACCATCTGGAATCCCCATTTAAAAGATTAAACAGGCTTAACTGCAATATCAAATTTTTTTGTGTTAGATTTTCACATTAATAAGTAGAAAGCTTCATAAATAGAAAAAGAACCTTATTTTAAAAAATCAAAAGGAATTATTGGGTACGAGTTATTTTGCTAAAACATAAAATTTGATTAAATTTATTTCATATTTTATTAATAATTTTTTTAAAAAACATCTATTTAATTAATGTGAATTAATCAACTAGTGAAAGTACGTTATTTAGCCTCAAGAAGATAATGTCTTGAAATAGTGACACCCAAAAATGACGGAAGAAAGGCATGTGAACAAAAGTGTTTAAAAGACTCAATGATTATAGTTTTATTTTTTTGATAAGTTGAAGAGCAAGTGCTTGTGTTCGAAGTCAAGCAGGACATCATGTTACACCGGTTAGCAAGGCATTGCTCGGTGAGCTCTCAAGCGTGTGATGAGTCTTAAAACTTTGTGAAGGCTTCAATTCGCATTCCCCATGAAAGAAAGTACGACTTAACTCGGTCTTTGTGGTTGCTCAGTCAAGATTAGGGTTGAAAGGAACCCAAGTGTTTGGAACCTCGCCTACGAGGGTCTTCATCTTTGGTTTGCTTCTATTTGAGTTTATGTTCTTGTTATTCATCTAGTATCGATCGGATTTTTTAGCTCAAGATTTCGTAGAGTTTCTCTTTGTTTATGTACAGTTCCTTATCTGTCATATAACGTGTTAGAAGTGTCCTCATAACACAGATCATCATCACGAATATCTAGATGTAGCTTCGATTTATTCCGAAGTCAGAATATTTGAATTGAATTCGGAACTTCTAGTCAATGTCAAAAGTTTCTGACTTCAGTCCAAAGGGGTTGTTTTTAATTTCTACCATTGAGTCGATTTCACGAACAATGTCAAATCATTTCTCCTTAGACAACATCAAAACGATCTTTCAATTATTATGGATAAAAATTCCTTCTATTATTTGTAAAGTTGTAATTCTGTTTAAACATTTGGCTGGGTGGCTGCGAATCTTTACATGTGCCATTAAAAGGACAGCCTACATGATAAACATGGTCCAAAATCCAACACTATGGTTTCGGATTCATTTTCTAAAGATGTCCGCATTCTGACATAACACGTGGAATTGTTGATCCATACGAATATTGTACTTGCATCAAGATATGTTATAATTATGTATAGATAATTGGCTGACGTTCTTCTTCTTGTTAAAAGAAATGGTCTGACGTTAGTCGGTTTTGTGTTTCTCTTTTAGCGTGCTAGGCATACCTTATTATGGTTCTTTTTTGGGGTAAAAAGGCTGGGAGAACCATAGCGGGCAACCTTTTGTTCCATCAGAATAATAACATGTGTAAATTTACACAAATGTTTAAGATAAAACTTATCACTGGTGTGAAATCTTTTGACTAAGAAAAATAACGGTTTCTAGCTCAACTGTACTTTCAATTTTAAAAATATTTGTCAGCTTAAATACATCCATTCATTCATGAACCATTACACCTTATTTCCAGTATATGTATATATCATTTATTTTCCAACTTTGAAAACATTTTTTAAGGAAACTTTAAAAATAATTAGAAGGACATAAAGTTCAAACAGAGATAATCTTTTCAACGCATCATGACGACCCAGCGATGCTCCAATATCACTGCTCGTGCTGCTGCAGTCGTCTGCCATTCAAAGCCGCCTTCTAAAATTCTCGAGTCCACCCAAATTAGCTGAATCCCGCTCCCGCGATGGCGATCCCCGCCGCCGCCTCCTCCCTTGCGGTCCGGTCAGCCGTCGCCGTGGTGCTGTCCGCCACCATCGCGGGGCGGGCCGTCCGCCGGCGCTCCCTGGACGCCTCGGGCGGTGTGGCCGGGTTCGTCGTCATGGCAGTTCACCTCGCCTGCGGGTACAGGTACGGCGCGATGCTGCTGGCCTTCTTCTTCACGTCCTCCAAGGTGACCAAGATCGGGGAGGACCGCAAGCGCCGCATCGAGGAGGACTTCAAGGAGGGCGGACAGCGCAACTGGTAAGCGAAACAGGGCATTCTCTGCTTGTCTGTATCATCATCATTTCTGTGGAGCATGCCCTGAAAAGATTGCAGTAGAAGTTCAAAATTAGTAGTGAGTGATGTTAGAGTCAAACGTTTAGTGTTCCACAAATAGAAATGAAGATGCAACAACGGATGGTAGCTGTGGCCTTCTAGAACATTGCACAAAAGGTATCTTGATGAAGCGACTGGCCTTACCAGATATGGCAAAAGTAGGGACCTAATAATTGAACAGAACCAATGTGTGAGATGGTTTCCACGTACCGAGATCCTGCTCACTTTTGAGTCTGATCTTTGCATCTCTCCGTCGAAGTCATGTGACATGCTTGTGATAGTTAGAAAAATCATTTTTAATGAATCCAAATAGAGTAGCTTTATTGAAGTTGGTGGAAAAACCATGAAAATGATTTCTGATATTTGGTTTATTTATTACTGCTAATTCTAACTGCAATATTTAGCTTACTCCATGTACGAACACAACACCATAAGGAATTTTTAAATCATACAAGAACTGCATAATTTACTTTATAGGAGCTTTATTTTTGAATTAGCATTATGGTAGCATAGTTGTTTTCGAGATGTAGTTATCTGAGCATCGAAAGGGGCTGTTTTGAACTTATATAGGGTTTTTCTTTTCTGTGAAAGGGGAAAACAACTAGAATGGGCTTCTTTTAGCTCCGTGACCTGGTCTTCCAGGAAATCTTATAACTTCAACCAGAAAACATAACAAAAATATGCTCATGAGATCGTAAAACAATATTGACCACAAAAATATGGCTATTTAGAAGCTGGTCCTTATGTGTAAGACTTTCTTCAGAGTCAACACTTTTATGCTGTTATCATCAGCATGCATGCAGTGGAACGAATGCAACTGCAACTATACTGGAAGTGTTAAAGATCAAACGGAGGCTCCCTAAAAGTATTACATTTTCGAAACCTATGATAAAATTACGTTTAATGCATTGTATTGGAACTATTCTCTGATAGATTATATTTTCTGCTTAGTCAAGTTATATGCACAACATGTACTAACACTCTGGGGTCCTCGAGCTTCTCGGCCATGCCGAGGATGATTGAACTGCTCCCTCATGCCCCAAAAGAACATATCAAATTAACTGCACCTCCCAATTCCCCCATCCAGCTGGCAGAGGAAGTAGCTTCCTACGGGAGAAGAACACTACTCCCTCCTTTTTTATATTTTTGACGATTGGACAGCTCCAAACAGTTATTATCTAGTTCATTTGCTGGTCGGGAGTGACAAGAAAACACGAACAAAGGGAGTACCATGTAATGAAAGTAATTTCGTAAGTTTCTCCCCATGTATTTAGGCAAAGAGCCAAAGGCGTGTGTTGTGTATTAGTCACATCATACTGAATCTTGTGACCCCTTTTTCACATGTATTTTATTTATGCTGTGGATGAAACTACACATTATAATGATATATACATAAAACAATAGCTTCAAGTTGGTGAATTTGATTTTGCTCGTGCATTTTATGATTTGCTTGTATCTTGCAGGATTCAAGTTTTTGCAAATAGCACAATTGCCACTATTTTGGTTCTGATATTTGCAATAATGACTTGGGGCCAAGATCAGTGCTTGGACACGAAGAGTTCAAAGGTTATAACTGGTATTATAGGTGGTATCATTGGCCACTATTGTTGCTGCAATGGAGATACTTGGTCGTCTGAAATCGGTGTGCTTAGTAATGAGCAACCACGGCTTATTACTACTCTGAAGGTATGCATACATTCCATTTGACACAGCATCTTGATTGGTAATCCACTTGTTCTTTTGAGTCATAATTACCAATGCAGTTCCTGTATGTTTGAAGTTAGCTACTTTGGGCTACTATTTCTAGATCACCATTCTCTAAACCTATTATGCCTGCTTTATGTACCTCCATGACTGGATAATGTGACCACAATTGATTTCCACTGGAATGAAAAATTTTACAGATGATCGGTCATGCTACCATCCATCCTCAAACCAGATGGTTTGGAGCATCAAACCAACATACAAGTAAACGAATTTTGTCACCACGTTAAGAAAAACATTACATTTATGTAACTGATGCACAATAATTTCTCTTCGGGGGAGCGTAAAATATGTTTTCCCTGTTTATGGGCTAATAGGCTATGGATATTCTCATACCCATACCATGAGCAATACATAAATTTGAAGAAATTTTCCGAAAGAATGGGATACCGCGCAAAAACTAGCCATGGACTATCCATGTGCTAGAACCATGGAAGTCAGCTATCCATGTGGTGCATGCTAGAACCATGACTAGGCCATCGAGAGATCCTTTGGGTTTCATCTCTAGCCTGCCCCAACTTGCTGAAAGGCTTCGCTGTTGCTGCTATTCTAAAATAATTGTGTGAAACTTTTCTCCGGGTGTAGAACAAAACTTGGGGTTCAAAATCACTGACTCATATTTTTTTTAATCAATATGGTATGTTTTTCTGGTGGGTGGACATCCTAGTAGTTTATTTCTTTTGAATTCCTGAACATATATTAGTAGTTCAAGTTTTCAACTTTGAGCTGAAAAACATGCTAAATTCTAAGCCTGTCAGGAAGGGTACAAACGGTGGAGTGACCGTACAAGGACTTCTTGCTGCCACAGCAGGTGGCCTTACGATTGGTCTTGCTTTCGTAGTTGTTGGACTGTTTACGGCTGAATGTTCTTTTAATATGGCTCTGCGGCAGCTCCTAGTACTACCCATCTCTGCTGCTGCTGGTTTGCTTGGGAGTCTAATTGATTCATTACTGGGTGCCACGCTTCAGTTCAGTGGATACTGCAGTGTTCGGAAGAAGGTATGATTTTCTATGACATGATTAGTGAACATTGTTACATCTCAGCAGCATAAAGATATTTGTTAATCCCTTTCTTTTTGTGTTCACTGTAGAATTTAAGGAGTAGGGTTTCAGGGATTTCTATAGGTCTGCCTAGCAGTTCTCTACGTAGTTCATAGAAGAGAATGAAACACAATGAGTGCAACGGCAAAGCTTTAAAATCATGGCAACTTTTATTTGCTTTTTCAAGAAGGGTTCTTTTGCAGCAAATATTAACAAACTTGATTTCGTTGGTAACTGAGTGATTTTTATGCAAATTGTATTCTCATGACTTCAGTTTTGATGATATTTGTTTTGTACTATTTTTTTCTTTGTAGGTAGTCAGTAAAAGGGGTCCTACGGTGACCAAGATTTCTGGGATGACCATCCTGGACAATGATGCCGTTAATGCAGTATCTGTGCTACTAACAACTGTGCTTACAGCCTATGCCTGCATCTACGTCTTCTAGAAACTGAAATTTTGTGAACGTTTCACTTGGTTCTGATGCTCGATCTCATGTATAATCACGAAAGAATGAAAGTTGTGACATAACTTCAACTAGAATAACACTGAAACGCTAAATTCCTGTTGTTGATTGCTGAGAAAAAAAATGATCAGCTCTGTTACTTGAAGCAACCTTTTATATTCAGTCCAATGCTAGGGCTAGCTGTAAGATCTCAATTTGTGTAACCAAACACATCTACACGCACTTGAATATGAACTACACTTGGATACATTGTCCTCTTATCCTGCGGATGATTCGTATCTGTGATAGCAAAGTTGCATAATTCACATCTGATTCCACAAAATTGCACTATTTTTGTTTGCCGTCCCCAGTGTTTTACTTGATTCATTCTTGAAGCTGCCAGAGGTGCCTCAAAGCTCCGGTATGTCTGGATGAAGTTTTGGACAATTGTTCAGAGTTTCTGTTAGATTTTCCGTTCCAATTTTAGGAGAATTGAACCATTCTGTTGAGAGACCAGCCTCGGAAGATCTGGCATGCGTTACGAAGCGTTGTAGTCAACAAAGACCAAGGGCATGAAAGAATTGGACTGATCTGCTTTGTCGTGCATCAGGGAGCCGGCCGTAAGAGAAGGAATCAAGGATGCAACTTCGTATGCTAGGAGACGAAGTCGAAACCTTATAAGCGGGGGACGAATCGTAATTTATGTCTTCAACCTGTTCGACTCCCCTGTAAATAGTAGATTGTACATCTAGTTGACAACATAAAAATAGTTTTACTAAATTCATCGTGAAATGAACTTCCATAATATATAACTATCTTACTTTGAAA
>LAPY01000678.1:63217-73332 GCA_000970635.1 Eragrostis tef
TTGCGCCCCATCACCTCCCTCCGCCTCTTGGCTTGGCTTGGCTTGGCTTCCCAGTTCCCCCCTTCTCCCTCGTGTCAGGCTCGACCCCCTAAAACCCCGAACCCTGGCGGTGCGGCCGGGCCATGATGGTCTGGGTCTGAAGAGAGAGAGCGATGGGTGCTGCTGGCTGACGCCGCGAACGAGCGAGCGAGCGAACGAACCGAGGATGCGGATTATAACGTGTGGTGGTGTACTGGCGTGGGGCGTGGTGGTGAGAGAGATGGATTTCACGGCGGGCGGTGTTTTGGTGGAGACAGGAGTGCGAATCTTCTCTTTGGTTTGTTTGCACCCGTTGCTTTTTCCGGGCTTGATGTGGCAGCAGCCGGCTTTTGTTGGCTTGCGGTTTGCGGGCGGGTGGGGAGGACCGGAGGAGGGGAGGATGGGGAAGACAGACGAGGCCGATCTCTTCTCGCCCGAGTGCCGGGAACGTGACGACGGGGGAGGAGAGGCCCGGGCCGGCAGCACGAGGCCAAGGTAAAGCCGCCTTCTCCTTTTGTCCGCTCTCGCTTGGAGGCTTGCCGTCGCAGGGGGCGCTCCGGCTTGGTGGCAGGCATCGACGCCCCCCGTCTTGATGGCGCTCGCGCTCACCGCCACGTACGGGATTGACCGGTCTCCGTCAGTCACCGGATCCGTCGCCCTCGCCCAGGCTGCTGCCGAGCGATACGCTGCGGTGGAAGCGAGCACTTCTTCCTTCGCCTTTTTGGGTTTTCCTAAACCGTACTCCGAGTTTCACTAGTATCTATCACTCAGATGTTCATTTTCAAGTCAACAAAGTCATTAAAGTCCACCAGTTCAAAAAAAAAAAGTCATTAAAGTCCACTACCAACACCGGTAAACCGTCACATTAAAGTCCAATACAAACACCAAACCAGTGGAACTGCAATGTAGTTTTTGGCCGGAAATGATCATACACCAATGACAGACCTGCTTTCCCTTTTCTTTTTCCTCTTTTTACCACCCCCGTCCTCTTTTTATCCTCCACATCCCCCATTTTTGCCACAGTTTCGTTACTCCATTCGTGATGGAGTGGAGCGGGCCCTGCACCACGCCGATTTCTTCGGGTACGGCAAACCGGAGCGCGCGCGAGGGGCCGAGGATCATCACATCACGAAAAAGCAAGCAGCATCTCAATGCAGCGAGCTCCCCTTGCGCAGAATCGGCGGCAGAGGGGTTTGATCGGAGCCCATTGCATCCGCTTCCCCTTTCTTCACACGGGCACTCTGAAGCGTGTTGCAATTTCATGGGACCAGCCTGGTCTTTTAACTCCATCAACCACTGTTCTCTGCGGTTTCTTTGTACAATCAGTTTCCGCACTGTTTGACCAGGCTCGGTCGAGCGTGCGCGGCTTCCTGAGGTTCAGTAGCACAACACTAGTACTTCGCTACGTCGACGTTCATGGACGTTTGCCGTGTACTGTACATTGCGGGGACGGCGAGCCAAAGATGTCAGACGGTGGTAGTATTTCGCTTGGCTGCAGCGGCTGTTTTTACGACCGCGTGTTTCAATTATTTTTCTAACGTTTCTCCTTCTTTTCACTGCGAAAAGCATGGTACTGGTATCATGCTCATGCATGCTGGAGCGCCTTGCAGGTTGATTGGTACTCCTGCAGCGGGTGGCGCACGTCGGTGGCATCAGACGTCGAGTTGGGACCTCGGAGGCGAGACAACAACAACGGACACAGGAGACAAGGCTGGCGTCCGGCGATCCATATGGAACGACGAACGCATACCGTTATGATGACCGGAGAGGTGTACGTAGCGTCTTTTACTAATTGTGCACTTCCCTCTGGTTGTTTCCCATGCATTATGCATGCATGCACCTTGGATGCAGTCGTCTTTTCGTAACGTGCCGGCCTGCAACTTAGATTGGAGTACAGTGAGAAGCCCCAGCACTCGACGGTTCGTCGAGCTCGGGCCCTCTCATCACTGGTTGGTGGCGATGGGGATGGGACGTCTGTGACATCTGGACGTGTTGGGAAGCGAGACAAACATACGACACGGGAGAGAAGGCACCACGGGCGTGCGGCGAACCAGGGAACGACGAACACCGCTGTGACCACGGAGACGTGGCGTCGACTCTGATTGTACATTTCCCTCTTGTTGTTTTTCTGCCACACGAAATCAATCAGGGCCTTAAGTAAACAAGTATTATTGAAACAAAGATCAAAAACAATTACCATGCATGTTCTCTTATTTACAAAGTCGATATGGATTAGACTCTTTAGGAGGAGGTGCTATAGTCATGTACTATGCTACACTTTCTAACCAAACTCATACGAACAAATAAAAACAATTACTATTTTTTTATTTAGGCACAAGAATAATCAACATAACATATGTATTTTTCCATGATATCATTCAATATCCTTTGTTCCCCTCTTGTGTAGAAAGAGGACCGTTAGAGCAATTTATCACCTTTAATTATACGCAAAATGATAATTTGTTGAGTCATTTATCATCTTTATACCCTTTACTAGGTCCTTTTTTCCTTTACCTTACCGACATGTTGAGCACTTGTTTGATTCATGGCCACACACACCACATGTACCATGCTTTCTAGCTAAACATATGACTAAGGTTAGACATTTGTTTTCTTCGCCATGCTTTCATATAAGTCATCAATGCATGGAACTATGTAGAAAAAGAATCATGCCAAAGTTGCAATTGCAAACCAAATAGTCACCTAACTCATTCAAATTTGCTTAACCTTGGGTGTGACAAAGTGTGGCAACATATGGCCATCAACCTAATTTGATGGGATCCCCCCTCTAATGGAAATTTGATAGACATCCATTGTTTTAATCTCCCTAATTGTGGAATGATACCCTCATCCCGGTATGATTTCGCCCACAGCACATTGCCTAACCGTACCTCTCTATTATAGCAGCGAAGATTTCACCCTCAGCCTTGCATTTCTTCAAAGCCTTGCAAACATATCATGAGATATACTCTATTCTTTTGTAAGAATGGTAGGAGTTTTTCTTCCTTGCCACAAAATACGAAGAGCACCTCTAGAATAGATCATGACATAGATTATTTAGTACAAATGGTAGCAAGTTTCAACATTTCACCGCATTTCTTGTTTGAACTTGTGTTTGCAATATCGACCGAAAGATGTTGTGATACATTTATAATCTAATTTTCCCCGATAAGTGTGTCACTGTACAAGCTGTCAAACACTAGAGATGCCCTAGATCTCTTGCATGACAACTTTCTAAAAGTCTTCCAGATCAGCACCCCCTCCGATTATCATCTCATCGACTTTACTCGCCAACCATCTAATATGGAGAAAAGGTGAGCACATAGTTAATCACTAGTGACAAAGTTGACTGCATATTCTACTTTGGGGTTTGGGGGCCCACAAGCAAAGAAATCCATATGCATCGTGTAGTCGCCAGCCGTATACTAGGTGTATAGCTTGGTGATAATGGCTGAATGGTTTGAGAAGGCAGGCGGCTCAGCATGTCACCCACACCGTAGAGCGACAAGAGGAAGCAGGCAACTCTTCCAGCAAGATTCACTGTAGAGCCATGGAACAAAGCGACGCGCTCATCCTCATGCCCTCGACTCAGCCGCGTTGGTTTCTTTAGCACTAAATTTTAGAGGTCTCTAAATAAAGAGAATCTAGCACTAAATAAAGTCTAATGACAAAACTTTTTTACAGATAGGTATATCATGGCTGAATGGTTTGAGAAGGCAGGCGGCTCAGCATGTCACCCACACCGTAGAGCGACAGGAGGAAGCAAGCAACTCTTCCAGCAAGATTCTAGCACATCTTGTCTAGTTCTTTTCTTTTCTTTTCTTTTCTTTTGTTATTCATTTTTTCGTTTGCTATTTTTGTACCGAACCTTTTCATTTTAATCTAATATATTATAATTTGTAGGGGGTTTTTGGTCCCTCCTGTTCTTTTAAAACAAAATCACTGTAGAGCCATGGAACAAAGCGACGCGCTCATCCTCATGCACTCGACTCAAAAAGCGAGCTGTGCACGTAGGCACTCAAAGATAACCCACTTCGTTCTCTCCATTGGGACCAGCGTTTGTCCATGTTTGGGGTTAAATTTTCTTCTTCACACCTGCGCATACCTTTGCCACGCAGTACGCGTTCCCAGGCTAAAAGAATGGAACCTGTCCCGGTGAAGAACGTTAACGGTACCGTTTGGTGTGCCACAATATCTATACTCCACGTTAGCAATATACTATACTACCATCCTTTCTCTCTGTTTCAAAATATAAAAAGTCGAAGATTCCGTCGAAGTTAAATTTTGTCAACTTTTAACCAATAATAATAAAATAAAATGTTTTATATAAAATAAATTACATATTATAATAAATGTTTTATAGTGAATCAAATTATATAAATTAAACTTTGTTAATATTTCTTAATATTTAGCTATTGACAATCAAAGTTTAAAATTTTGACTTTAATCAAAGACTCAATTTCTTATATTTTAAGCAGATGAGGTGCTCCACTATATAGTTACTGCCACTATAACAAACCTAGACATCATAGAGACTGTGTAAAAATGGCGATCAATTATTTAAACCATATGCGTCCAGTCCCTAATGTAGCTCACGTTATTCGTGTATGATTGCTGCTGCGCTTTGTGGGACAGGAGACCGTACCTGTACGATTTTAGCGTGATTGGCTTAGCAATTCTTTTCCCTCTTTAATTTTGTTCTTTAGTACGAGTAGGATTTGTAGTAACAAAGCACGTGGGGTCTATGCGAACGTGGGTTATGTTCTTTGCTCAGAACTTTGTGGAAATAAGTTGGAGCAGAAAAAGGCGAGATTGCAATGCGTTAGCCAAATTGTTGTCCCAGTATGTTAAAGAGGACAGGCGGTGTCAAAAAACGTTGTGCGTTTAGAAGGAAGCATATTCGCACTACAATTATACTGATAAGCACAAGCAGAATACTGTTCGACTCTTTTACCTTTACTTTCAGCTGTAGAACAGATGGATGATCAGCCTAGGCCTAGCTACCTAGGAGTAGTTCTACGAAGAAAGGTGAATGAGTGTTGAATCAAACAGATAAATAATTGATGAACGCCCACTACAGAACTGCATGAAGTACAACATATAGTAGCATACGATGAAAATTGCTTTTACGCTATATATTCATTTCCGAATTTGTGAAAAGGATGAGATATATACCAATCTTCAGCCGCTTTGTTGCAACACTGGCCCACACAACAAAATTAGTAGAAACTCGGAACACAAACAGAACGCGAGTATTTCAGTACAGTATTCAGTGTCGGTTGTTTCTAGTACTCCATACAACAACCTGAACAACGGAGGAGTACCAGCCCTCATATATGCTACTATAGCCCTGTACTACAGTATTCCTAGAAGTACTAAAACTTCTAGGAATAATATATTCACTGGTCAGTTTAGTGTCCGAAGCTTCTAAATATACTCAACTCCTACGATAAAACTTCCTAAAAGGCGGGTACTACATTATAGTATCAAGGTTTGTCAGATGAGGACGCTCCTCATCCTGGCAGTACTGTACTTTTATTGCTACTCCTTTGGTTTATGGATAAAGTCAGTTGTTTATTTGCCGCTCTGATGCAACTTGCACGCAAATTCTTTCAACTAGCAAGAATTGCCACTGCCCATACGCAGATGCACGTGCGATTACTGATTTGCACTTCTAATCCAACTTCAGCGGTGTCTCTCGAGAGACTGTTACCCACCTCTCAGCAGCAGGCACAAGTTATTGAATGGAGCATGGAGTATTATACTTTGTGAATCATCCAGCACACGTACACTTGGAAGTCGCCAGTTAATTCAGGCCCAAACCTCTAAGCAAGGACAGCTTATTTCTTTTATACTACCACTCAAGTCCATGCTTAGTAGCTTAAACATGACTCGGGCAAGAAAATATAGTTATTATCAAAGACTCAATTTCTTATATTTTAAGCAGATGAGGTGCTCCACTATATAGTTACTGCCACTATAACAAACCTAGACATCATAGAGACTGTGTAAAAATGGCGATCAATTATTTAAACCATATGCGTCCAGTCCCTAATGTAGCTCACGTTATTCGTGTATGATTGCTGCTGCGCTTTGTGGGACAGGAGACCGTACCTGTACGATTTTAGCGTGATTGGCTTAGCAATTCTTTTCCCTCTTTAATTTTGTTCTTTAGTACGAGTAGGATTTGTAGTAACAAAGCACGTGGGGTCTATGCGAACGTGGGTTATGTTCTTTGCTCAGAACTTTGTGGAAATAAGTTGGAGCAGAAAAAGGCGAGATTGCAATGCGTTAGCCAAATTGTTGTCCCAGTATGTTAAAGAGGACAGGCGGTGTCAAAAAACGTTGTGCGTTTAGAAGGAAGCATATTCGCACTACAATTATACTGATAAGCACAAGCAGAATACTGTTCGACTCTTTTACCTTTACTTTCAGCTGTAGAACAGATGGATGATCAGCCTAGGCCTAGCTACCTAGGAGTAGTTCTACGAAGAAAGGTGAATGAGTGTTGAATCAAACAGATAAATAATTGATGAACGCCCACTACAGAACTGCATGAAGTACAACATATAGTAGCATACGATGAAAATTGCTTTTACGCTATATATTCATTTCCGAATTTGTGAAAAGGATGAGATATATACCAATCTTCAGCCGCTTTGTTGCAACACTGGCCCACACAACAAAATTAGTAGAAACTCGGAACACAAACAGAACGCGAGTATTTCAGTACAGTATTCAGTGTCGGTTGTTTCTAGTACTCCATACAACAACCTGAACAACGGAGGAGTACCAGCCCTCATATATGCTACTATAGCCCTGTACTACAGTATTCCTAGAAGTACTAAAACTTCTAGGAATAATATATTCACTGGTCAGTTTAGTGTCCGAAGCTTCTAAATATACTCAACTCCTACGATAAAACTTCCTAAAAGGCGGGTACTACATTATAGTATCAAGGTTTGTCAGATGAGGACGCTCCTCATCCTGGCAGTACTGTACTTTTATTGCTACTCCTTTGGTTTATGGATAAAGTCAGTTGTTTATTTGCCGCTCTGATGCAACTTGCACGCAAATTCTTTCAACTAGCAAGAATTGCCACTGCCCATACGCAGATGCACGTGCGATTACTGATTTGCACTTCTAATCCAACTTCAGCGGTGTCTCTCGAGAGACTGTTACCCACCTCTCAGCAGCAGGCACAAGTTATTGAATGGAGCATGGAGTATTATACTTTGTGAATCATCCAGCACACGTACACTTGGAAGTCGCCAGTTAATTCAGGCCCAAACCTCTAAGCAAGGACAGCTTATTTCTTTTATACTACCACTCAAGTCCATGCTTAGTAGCTTAAACATGACTCGGGCAAGAAAATATAGTTATTTCCACCTCGCAACATGTTGTTAGCCATGCAAGGGTTTATCCTTTGCTATCACAAAAAAAATAAAAAGGCCTTATCCTTCTATTCGCCGATGCAGTCAAACTTCAACGCTCAGGGTAAAATCCTGCACCCATTATCACGGTCATCACATGGCCAAACCGTGCTGTCTTCCGGTTTTTTACAGCAATTCACATACCAGTAAAGAGATGACAGTACATCATTTTCACGTACTCCAATTTGCAGCGAAGTGCAGTTGCGGTTGGTCAAGTCTTTGCCTCGAGTAAAAGCCACAACCAGGCGGCTCTCCTCGTGCAGGCCACGTACTGATGGATGGGTGCGCATATCCTTTCGCTCGCTTTGTCCCTGCGCTTTTGCACTTGAATCTTATAGCCAGCTTTCGCCATGGATTTCACCTCGCTTTGCTGCTTTTTCTTGCCTCGCTGATCTTTCCTTGGCGTTTTATCTTTTCAGTCCGTAAAGTTGTAGCAAAGTTCGTTGCATAGTGGATACGGGTGGCCCCTGGCAGAGCTGGATTCTGAACTGTCGATTTCTCAACTAAAATTGAGCTAGGGACATGATTCAGTTAGGATACCGCAAGAAAAGCATATTCCCCATGCCGTCCAAACGATGATCATGCAAAACAAGCATGCACGCACTAGCACTGCACAGTTTTTTTACAGTACCGCACCGGAATAAAGCATGTAAAAGGGGGTGTTGTCCACACAACACCCTCGCTCTGTTGTTTTTACAGTACCGGCACCGCCCTGAAACACAGCATGTAAAGGGCGTGTAGTACACTGCTACTACGCAGGCAGGAATGCCTAAAACCGTTAAAAACAGGCAGGGTCTACTAGTCGGATCACAAGTCTTTGAGGAAGTGATCAAGATTTGCACGGCTGCCAATGTCCAAGGACGCAGCCAAATCACTCACCCCACCAGCCGAACACCAACATTTCCTCAAGCGTACACGGAGTCATGTCCTGGTTAAAAAGCAGTTAACAGAGGGAACAAGGTTCACTGACAGGTACATACTGATGCATTTTACAGCTCAAGCATGTGTGGCCAACTATCAGGGCATTTCACAGCGGCTGTGCGCCATGTCCTGAGGCCATGATCGCCACATGAAACTCGCATAAAAAATAATGAGCACGGCCATGCTAGTTTCATGAATTCTGATCCGCTTACTATGATGGCGGAGCGGTTGGCGGCTGACCAGCTTTCCGGGGATTCTTTCGCATCAAAACAATGAAACATGAAAGCATGCATCGAGAACACCTGGTCCGATTGGAATGATGTACGTAGTATAGGAGGAGTACTACTCTTGTCAGCAACTGGTGGACGGAACTGTAGCTGCCATGATCAACTGATCGAGAGCAAAGCATGCGCGCCGCAGCACATGTCCACAAGGCCTACGGAGGGGTCTCATGCAACAACAGTGTGCCCATAAAATAGTAGTGATAAAAGGGTGGCACGGGTTCGTGCAAGACGGATGACGGATCGCAATCTCATAAGGCGTGGACCTAGTATGTAGTACTACTATGTGCTAGAGGTGATCCTAGGTCATCGTGAAGGCAATAATTGCCATCGGAGAACTTATGAAGAACACTGACTGCAAGGTGGTTTGAGCTAATCATATAGTTTTGTAACTGCATGAACGGCTTGTAGAGTTGCTTCAGAGTTCAGTCAGGTTCAGTCAGACCAACGGCAATCAAATAGTACTACTACAAGAGTAGCATTCGGCCCAATGTAATCTTTGATGTTGGCCTCCAAATGATGGAAGCAAGCAGCAGTTGTGGGCTTTAAAGGCTACGGAAGCCTATGCAGATTTCGGCCCTGTATTGGTGTTGCGCCAACAGTGACATTGCAGTTTTGCAGGCCGATGGCCTTGTAGTACCGTTTTAATTTGGCCCAATGTAATCAGGTTGAGCTTTTTATTTCTGAGCATAGCTTACATTCCGGTTGAACTAGCGCTCGTAAAAAATGGAATTCCTTTACTCTGAAACTAATGCAGTTAGCTTTATTCAGAGTATGAGGTGTATAGTACTAGAAGCGAATATTGAAGAAACAACAGCAGTGTGCATAGTATTAGTGCATTATTATCAAATATTCAGGCATTAACTCAGCACATATTTTTTTTTTTTAGAATCGGAGATGCCCATGCTTCCAGGTTCCAGCAAATGTTGTCGCAGCAGCCTAGCGCCGACGCAGTTTTTCCAGACAATGGGGATCCCGTGCCATGCCGGAACAGCCTATCATCGTTCATGAGCATGAATTCACTAAACAACCAGCGACACCGGCACGAGTCTATAATGCAATCTAGGCTCTGTAGCTAGCTAGGCTAGTGGTGGCTAAACAAACTCCTTGATCCTTGGGGCACAGGGACGCAGCCGTGCCTCAACAGCTCGGACAGCGCTAGGCTGCACCGATCCCGGGCAAGCGCCAGCAAGCCGCAACGGGTGTCACTCGCGTCACCACGGCGACCCGGCCGGCAAGTCCAGCCCACGGCCAGGGGCACGAGGGGGCAACATGTCGAGCACCCACCCAACCAGGGCTCGCGTTTTCGTACCCCCCGACGCCACCGCGACGCTGCCGTCCGCCCGCCTGGCAGCTTCCTCCGTTGCGCAAGATAAAAAAGACGAGGGGGTTTGACTTGCGCGAGATCCCGAATCCGCACGGGCGGGAGGAGCTGGCCATCGAACAGGTCGCGCGGCCGTGC
>LAPY01000678.1:83022-99257 GCA_000970635.1 Eragrostis tef
TCGCCGAGCGGGCGCGGTAGGCCGCGGACTTGTTGGTGTTGCTGCCCGCGGGGGACGACTTGGGCGCCGGGAACGAGATCGTGCGGCGGAACCCGACCACCATGGTTGCCGATCCGAGACGACTCTCCCTCACCGCAGCGCCGTTACTCGAATCGATGAATTCCCAAGCGATGGGTGATGGACGACTGATGGCTGGGTAACCTACGACGATCGGGCGCGTTTATAAAGGGAGGGATGCCGGAGTAGGGTTCGGTGGCACGAAATGGAAGGAATGGAACGCTCGAGGAAGGCGTGGAGTGAGGGGAGGATGGAGCGCACGGCCGCGCGGATATAAAAGGGCGGCGTCGGAGAATAGAAGGAAGGCATGGAGCGGTGAACCGGTCAGGGGTTCTGGACCGATTCCGTGACGCCGGTCACGCTCGGCACGCTCCGCTGAAAGCTTCCACTTCGGGCTGACAGTGGTGGAGCGGAGCGGTGGGTGGTGGTGCACTCCTGGTGTTGGTGGGTTCGTGCATGCGGCGCAACTTTCTCGTGCTCCGTTCCGTGACAGGCGGAGCTTGTGGGCCGCGGGGGAGAATTCGGTGGGGCACGAGGACTGGCCCCTGGGTCCTTGTTTTGTTCGGTCCCATGCCGGAATTCGGTGACATTCCGGACCCATGCCTGGCGCAACTTTTAAGCACCACGACACAACGTGCCGTTGCAGGCGACGCCGTGCTCAGGACGAACGGAGAAGAGATGCAGCATACTAGCTGTTGATTGAGGCCACCTGAAAATCTTGACGGCGATGCAGGTGATCCAGTTTTTTTTTTTTAACTGAACATCAGGTGATCCAGGTCAAGTGCATGCGTGCTTGTTTATGCAAACGTGCTGGATCGCAAGTTGTCCCGGTTGTCCCCGAACCGCTCGCGCGACGGTAGCTAGGCATAGATGCTTCGCTTGGAACTTGGAAGCGCACCGACGGCGACGTGGCTAATTAACCACTCGAGTCCATTTCACATGACTGACTTGGTAGTGGATAGCTAGTTCCAGTAGCAGGATCTTTCTCTCGTCGTCCCATAGCCGACGCTTTGCTTGAATTGACTGAAATTTGATCGATGGTGTGGACTGCACGACGGTTCATTCAGACCGGGCACTGCTAAGCCTCGTCCAGAACATCCGCCGCCGGCGGGCATCGTTCAGTGCATGCACCTCGTCTCGGTCGCGTCAGTGCCAGCGACTCGGAAAGACGGAAGTTTCTACGGGCATTTCGATGCTTCCAACGAGAGAGTTCGACGTGCATCGCTCCTGCTGCATGGGGACATTTGAGGTCACAGTTAAGCTCGTGTCGTGATGCTTCTCAAATGAACCGACGACGACGCACGCTGATGAACCAGGAAAATTATAGCGCAACTGGGCATGCGGATATGATTCAATAGCTAGAGAGGGTAGTGTGCATGAATGAAAGCATGGAGTTCTCGGAGCGAAAATGAGACATGTGATGCAATTAGTCATGTCGCTAATAAAAGGATAAGGTACGTTGCACCTAACATTGCTGTCACGATTTGCATGAGTTGCAATGCAGTGGTTAACAACCACAATTTATACTACTGTTTGGCGTCATCCTGCTAAGGGGGCCACTTCAATCACACAGGCAAAAGGACTCTCTGCAACTTGCGAACACTTCCTCAATTTTGATTTGTGTACATGATTATACGAAAAAGATCTAGCACATCGAAGACACCGGTTGATCCGTTCACCTCTGTAATTAACGATTTAACCCATTTGATGGAGCCAAAGCAACTCGCTCCAGATTTCAGGAAAGTTTGTTGGGATCAAGACTTTCTGGCAAGCATGCCTTTGGATTATACTTTGTTGGCATCTTCAAGTGGACTTGGTCTAACTGAAAGTCATGGGTTCGAGCAGGACCGGTGAGCAGAGAAGTGTGAAGATTTGACATATTATCCTTCGTTTATTTGTTTAAAGCGAACGTGTCTCTTACTGTTTTAGATTAAGACAGGAGAGTTTGCTTACATCAGTATGTTTTGCCATGCGCAAAGGGTCAAATAGTTAGATCCGTTGAATTGTTCTTGTGGTGCAAGTTGGGACTGCACTGATCACTTATGTCATCTGAACTATATCTTAGTATACAAATTAGGTGGACGAATGCAATCAAAAGTAAACTAATGCATATTTTTATACTATAGATCACGATGATTCTTGTAATATTCCTTTAAAAGGTTGAATAGACTTGGACCGTTTTGCTACTGACCTGCTAGCTGACCTTATGCCGGATCTTTCAAGTTGGTACTAGGTGA
This sequence comes from Eragrostis tef, assembly GCA_000970635.1. NCBI lineage: Eukaryota > Viridiplantae > Streptophyta > Magnoliopsida > Poales > Poaceae > Eragrostis > Eragrostis tef. The sequence goes on from LAPY01000678.1 coordinate 85,317, forward strand.
TGCAGTAGAATGATCTGTACCGGATGTAACCTGGACATGACAAAACTGAAATGCCAACGCAAAAGAACAGCCTAGGAGAAGCAGTTGAACTTGCAGCAGCCAGTAAAGAAAAATACTGCTGCGTTTCGTGCACAGCTTTCGGCATACTGTTGGTGTGCCCTTTGATGCAGATTCACATGCCTGGATCCGAAAAGAAAAGAACTGAAACCCTACGAGGCTGCTTCATGTTAACTGACTGCATGATAGTAGTATCTTTTGATAAGCTCAAGAAGCAAGGCCCAGTCAGGGCCGGCCCTGGGGGAGGGCCAACGGGGCAGCCGCCCAGGGCCCCCAAATATGAGGGGCCCACCCCAGGGTATATATATACGTATAGGCATTGATCTGCTAATCACCATCACGCATTTAGGCACGTGGCTGTTGTCGGCAATAGCAGTCAAAAGGTGCCTGCCGTCTGGCATAGCAATTCTTTGCGCGGCAGACGATGGACAATAGCCGCGTGATTTTGGTCGCGCTTCCTGGTATTGCACCGTGATCTCCGATCTTAATTCGCTTCCCCTGATTGCATTAAACAAGGTTTGAGCTACGTATATGAGGGTATGAACGCTAATTGGTATGCCCTAAGTTCCTAAAATGCTATGGCTTAATTTGATCCATTTTTTTGGTTGAAATATTCAAGAAGATCGTGTTGTCGCGTGCTTCCAGTAGTGAAAAGAGGAAAAAATATCGATACCATCAGTAACAATTATGTACAAACACTTCTATATGAATATTTTTGTGACACACTATTCATTTACTTGTAACAGAATTTTTTTATATATGTATTTGTGTGCAAAATTTTGATTTTTATATAGAGGGGCCCTGACATTTAGATTCGCCCTGGCCCCTGATTGCATTAAACAAGGTTTGAGCTACGTATATGAGGGTATGAACGCTAATTGGTATGCCCTAAGTTCCTAAAATGCTATGGCTTAATTTGATCCATTTTTTTGGTTGAAATATTCAAGAAGATCGTGTTGTCGCCGTGCTGAAAGTATGCTTCCAGTAGTGAAAAGAGGAAAAAAAAATCAATACCATTAGTAACAATTATGTACAAACACTTCTATATGAATATTTTTGTGACACACTATTCATTTACTTGTAACAGAATTTTTTTAAATATATATTTGTGTGCAAAATTTTGATTTTTATATAGAGAGGCCCTGACATTTAGATTCGCCCTGGGCCTCCAAAATCTCAGGACTGGCCCTGGGCCCAGTGCTATCTAATAGTATTTGCCAAAACATCTGATCTGCACAACTGAAGTTCATATGCATGTCTTCCATGATAACAAGACACGTCGCTCCTCAATCCTTTTCACTGACAGCAACGTCTGGGTGAATGCATCTAGTGTAGGCTTGTAAAAGTATCCATATGCAAGATGGTGTCGTAACGGATCAAAACTCAGGGGCTGCGCATTACTGATTAGTTAAGCATATCTCTCGACACCAGGTAATGAGGTAAAAGAGCATGATGATGCATTACCGTGCTGCTACATTCTTTTACTGCAACTACATTCTCTTGGCATTACAACGGACAAACAGAAAGTGGAATGAAGGGGGAAATTGGCAGCCGTTGGCTGGCTCTGAAACTGCTACCAGCTCCACTTCTAGACTGTGTCCTGTACTTGTGAGGTTTAACCAAGTACAGGCACTTTCGACAGGACTGACTATCAACATCACACCAACATTACCACACAACCAGGATTGGTTGCCACATACAAAGTTAAAGAACTAATCCTATCGCAGACAATCAGGTGCAAGACAAGACACTGAAGACAGGGAAGGGGCAGTCAGGGCAGAATGCACGTTTCGCTCCAGCAGAGCGGCACGAGAGGCCTTGTAATTGTGAACGAGGTGGCATGATGTGCGAGCACATGCATGGCCCGTGATGAACTGTTAGTGACGAGCAGGTTAAGGCGTGCATGGGACTGCAAGAATTGTTAAACGGCAAGGCAGATCAGCCACGAAACATGCTAACCACTGTAAGCCTGCAACGATTAGTGGTGCGATCCCAAGTTATGTCGGCATAGCCATGGCACTGATCGCTTAGTGACCCTTGATTCCTGGTGTCCGATCAGGGGTGGCAGGATTCTCTCATACCAGATGACCCTGCGATCAGCTCTGAAACTAACCTTGCTAGCTGTCAATTTTGAAGCTCATCAGGGCGGTGTGATAAAAAGGGTCGCGATCGGGTGGCGTCATCATCATTCACGTTTCCTTTTTTTTTAGCACAATCATTCACGTTTCCAGTGTTTTCCAAATTTCGTATAAGTCGGCGGCCTGCTTTAAAGCCGGCCCATGGCACATTGGCACGGCCCAGCCGGACGCAAAGCAGCTCCCCGAAAACCTACTAGTAGTCGCCTCGCGAAACGAAAGAACCGGTGGCGCCGATCCTCTGAGTTTTTGCCAATGCCACGATTAGCACCTATGGCGTCCGTGCTCCTGCGGATCGTCCGTGACGCACCTGCAGCGACCCGCGCCGCCAGCACAGCGTCGGTGGCAGCATCTCGCGCCTCCCACTCTGCCGTTACCGTGGCTTCTTCCGCAGCCCGTGCCGCTGCATCTCACGCTGCCCGCTCAGGCCATGACCATGACGCCGTCGCCCATCGCCGCCAGTTGTGCACCTGTAACGACGCGTTCCACGAAGACGACTCCTGTTCAGGTAATCCAATTCTCCTCCTGGATAGGCAAGGATTGGGAACGATTCCAATCGATCGGCCAAAGGTCCAATGGAATGCTCCTGCTCTACAACAGTTTATCCTTTCTTTTTTAAAGATCGACAAAACTACAACCCCGTGCTCACGCGTGTAATTGACAGGAAGGGGAAGTTTCTCTTTTGAACCTAGGGAGGAGAAGTTTCGGGTGGAAGACAAGGACGTAGAGTCGGATGGAGCCCTATGGGTTTTATACTGGCGCTGGCGCCAACATTACTTTGTTACGCGTGACCATGCTGAGATTGTTCGTCGCTTTCCCCATTTCAAGAGAAATGCACTTTTAGTGCATCGAGTGAACAACTCTAAACTCTCTTACACGTTGGCATTGAACAGACTTGGCGACACACCTCTCGCAGAGGTATCCAGGGGTTTTACGCCACACCCTTCAACTCTGCAAGGGTCTATTCTCAAAAACAAAAACAAAAAAACTCTGCAAGGGTCTTCCAGTTCAGATGATAAGTTCGAGGAGCCTGAGAAGCCTGAATCACCAGCAGACCCAAGGCATTGATACTAGGATATCGTAGTATGAATAATAATCTCAAATTCGTAGTCTCTGATGAGTGTTTACTTGCAATTTTGCACAGATATGTATTTTAAGCTATCCTTTGAAGTCATGGTACGTCTGCAGGGAGTGATTGTTCAGAAAAGCAACATTACAATAACTTTCCTCATCAACAACGGAAGAGCTTGAGTACAACTCAATATGGCGGAAACATTAGAGGAGAAATGAAACCTTTCAAGTTGTACACAAAACATTTCTCATGAGGAGAATACGATCCAGGAGATATTCTAAATACAGATTTTGACAAGGGGAGAAGAGACTGGGTGGGAGATTACCGCAGTACGTACCACTTCCGAGAGAGAGAAGTGTACAATAATACAGATTCGCATGAAAGTAACAGATGATGAAATCTGAAGCAACCGCACCGCGATTAAAAATCTGAACACGCATACAAACAAATTCTATTCCTGCCCCCCAAACCTGTTTCTTATCCCAGGGGAAGCGCAGCTCTATGAAACGAGGGCCATAAAAGACAACTGTCAACAACTGGATCTAGATCTCAGGCCACACATTTTTCTAAGTCAAAATGTACAAGAACTATACATCAATGATCAAGTCTGAGGACATCTAACGGATGCAGGTCACGAAAAATATGCTTCCATTAGCGAAAGGCTGAATAAAGAATTACAAGAACAGGCTAGAGGCGCACAAAATATTATGATACAAGATATCAGCAGCAACGGCAGCAAATTATATCTCGGCATGTGTAACGAGCAGCTCTGGCTTCCAGCTCCTCAAGTGGGGGCACAGCTTCCAGAACAAATCCCTTCTGACTAGGGGAGCAGAAATCGTAGATATTTCTACAGATGCCTTTACTGAATGGATGAACTCTGTCCGGGACTCCCCTGCAAGTGGTACAGAACCGATGTTTCACCACTGCCAGTATCTCAAGGACAATAAAATGCATGCGGCATCAGAACAGAAAATGGAGATGCTCCTATAACTTCTCACCTTAAATAGAATATCCGCTTCCTCCTAGCAACTTCATAGGTTGTCTGATTTGTAAGAGCAATGTAGCTGGAAGAGATCAAGCCATATCACCAAGTGTTATTGATCTGGAGTTCTTAATCGATCTATACTATGCTCAGCGAAGTAAAATGTCCATAATCTTTCAAAATATATAATTTCAGTGCTCAAAACAATAAACAGGACAGCATCTCAAGGACAATAAAATGCATGCGGCATGAGAAACAGAAAATGGAGATGCTCCTATTATATCTCACCTTAAATAGAATATCCGCCTCCTCCTGGCAACTTCATAGGTTGTCTGATTCGTAAGAGCAATGTAGCTGCAAGAGATCAAGCCATATCACTAAGTTTTATTGATCTAGAGTTCTTAATCAATGTATGCTATGCTCAGCAAAGTAAAATGTCCATAATCCTTCAAAATGTATAATTTCAGTGCTCAGAACAATAAACAGGACAAATCGAAATCTTGGATGGTGTTTTTTTTTTTGTGCCAGCTTGTATGATCTAATGTCCTTATTTTCTTTAAAAAAATCATTTGTTTTCCTTTTGGCCTTTGTTCTTCTCATTTTATTTCCCTTTGTATTGTAATTTAAATGAAAACCGAGGTCGATGCTTTCTTTCAAAATGAGAAAAGGAAATGATTGTCAAAAGATAGCCTACAGCAATGAATATTTCAGGATGGATAAAACGTACGAATGGAATAGCCATAGCAGCAGCAGGAATATGAGGATAAAGATTAATACTGCCAACATAATTACACCAACAAAATCCTTCCACCTGTCATGTTGATAAAAAGGATGTCAGCTAAGATAGGAGGAAAACCAACGGCCAAACAGGAAATATAAATTCACAACACCGAGCATTAATGTTTCGAAGAGAATAAATTTCATACCAGGCTTTTTCAATATCTAAACGCAGAGATTCAATGTAGAGAGCAACAGTCCAGATACATAGGATTGTTTCTTCAAATATGTACCACCTGAGAAAGGATTGTTGTAAAGAGGTAAAGACAACTACAAGTGTCATAGAACAGCGCAATGAATGTCATAGAACAGGGCAAGGAACAAAAATATGATTTCAATGTGCCATGGCAATCAGTTAGAAAACATATTAGGTCCACAGATCAGTAGATAACACAACACATCGCCAGAGTCTTCTGACAAGGTTCAAAGTTCAGAGTTTCACATTCTTAAGCAATCACAAAAACAAGAACTTGGAAATACCACAACCAGTGATGTGCTGGAGTACTTCTTAATTACTATAGTTATGAATGTGTAATGCACTCATCTACCAAAAAAGAAAATCTATATTACGGATTATTGATTCACTTTATTGAAACAAGAATACTACCAGTCATGACATGCCACTGTTACGATTCACTTTACGTCTTTACCTCATGGAAACAAGAATACTACCTTCAGTCATGACAGCATATTGTCATTGTGAAAAACAAGCAGTCAAACCTCTAATATAGTACCGAAATTCAGATTGATTAAATGAAAATAATATTAGTAGTCAGTCAACATAATTTTCCAAAATGTACAATTCATTACTTTTTTTAATAAAGAGATGCCAAAGTTGCATCTTGGAGACCTTAGAACTAAAAAACGAAAAACAAATATATTAATGGGTACAATAAGCTCCTAAAATATTTACCAGTGCCTCAAATCCCCAATCAAACCAGTAAGCATACATGCAGAGATTTTATACAAAGTGTAACATGAATGCAGCACACCAAACTAGCATGTGAGATCATGAAATCTAAGCTAGCAATATTAGTGGGTACTGGCTCAAAAAAAAAAAAGTCCCAGACCCCGCGAACCAGTCAGCTACATGCAGAGATCCTGTGATGTGTGAGAAAAAGAATAGAGATAATGATGCATACTCAAAACTCACCAAAATCGGCAATGGTTCTTTCTTCCAATACACGTTCCAAGCCATATGCAGTGATGATCAAACTGAAGGACACATTTATCACAGTCATGACAGTGCCTGGTACGTGGTGGCTGCAAGGGACATTGGTATCAATGTTATAACTTCTACTGTTAGCTGCAGCATAACATGATCCAAAAAATTGAAGGATGCGATAATTCAAACCAGCATGACAAAATAAAAAGAAAAAACTGGGCCGGTGGGGAAAGACCGCCCCTCGGGATTGTAGTTAAGAAAAGCTCAAATGGAGCCCAACCGAGCAGGTCATGAAAGCTTCCCCTCTTGCAACGCGAGAGTATGCCCCCTGTGGGTCAGCTCTTTAAACTTACTTTGAGCCCACCATAGCCCCTACACGAGGATCTCCCCCCACAGGTCAGTCCACCTAGTGTGTGCACGAGCATGAGTGCATGACCAGGGGAACCATCAAGTGAAGTGACCTTTTCTACCCGAGCATAAAAATTCACTCCCACAGGGAATGGAACCAAGGGGGTGCTACTAAGAGTCTTAACCACTAGCATGACAAAATGACATTCGTGAAGAAAAGTTCTGCACTAATAAGATGAAGAAATTCAATCTGTAGATTTTGACAGGTGTTTATGGACTCTGCAAACTAGGAATACTCTTAACAACCATTTGGAGGCAAAACAGTAGAATATTTAACACATCCATATTTCTGGATAAAGAATACCTGAATAACCCTGCAGTAAGCGCAAGTCCAATCCCTGAAGAAAATGAAAGGATATTAGACTGTGGAACAATACTAGAAAGCTATAAAGAGAAAGCTAACTAGAAAAATACCATAAATTATGTCATTTCTCAGGGCATTGCTCCCCCAAAAGAAAAAGAAAAACTTCAGAATACTCGTAGCTGTACCTGCTGCTTGACCCAGGAGGATATAGATCAACAACCATCTGCGCCCATGAAGATGTAGTAGTCATTGTGTTAAGTTTTTGTAGTTGAGCACGGCTCGTTGGGGAATTTGTGCTTCCATTTCTTGAACTGGATTGCCTTTTCTTAATCATCAAAAAGACAACACAAGAAAGTATAAATATTAATGCATACCACCCATAAGTTTGGCTGTTGCCTAAAAAATCAATTATGAAGTGCTACGCCACAAACCAAAGACATTACTTTGAAAGAGCAGCGGTGTTGACAAAAGTTGCATGCATGGTGGAGCCAGCTCTCATCACATCAATAACATATCTGGTAGCACAGTTGCCCCGAAAACAGAGTCAAAAAACTTTCTAGGTTCAAAATGTGATGTCATCAGAGAGAAAATTAAAAAAGGCAATGCCAATTACCCAGGAGATGAACCAGCTGTGTAGAAGTACTGCACTAATGTGAGAAGGACAAGCACTCCATACACCCCTATATACCTGAAAACAAAAGTGCTCCGTAAAAGACAAGCATATACTCTCACCCCTAAAGTGGAATCTGAGAGATCTACTACACATTTTGTAGAGCTGAGGAGCCATAACATGACTTGAAAATATGCAAAGGGACCGGTGTGGCGGTGTATACTAATATACTACAAACTGCATAGTCATGAAAAATATGGTTTCCTCACCAACTATCAGGGACAATATGAAAACTCTATGGCATTATGTATACAACATGCTGCATACAGATATTCAGTCGAAATGCTTCTAAGAAGGGCCTCATCCTCTCGACCGTTCATATTCAAGCGGATTCAACTAGACGAACTATCATATATAGCGCCACTTGGTCGCGCAAGCACCCAAAAAGCTATTTGGCACTCAGATGAGACAAGATTATAATCCATAAGAAGACAGTTACACTACACATGTAAAACCATAAAACATTGCTGCATAGAGCTATAGACGCGCTTCTGGGCACATATAAAGCAACCCCACACGCAAAATTGGATACGGCCAGAGCAAACAAGGAAATTTTTCTACTAAATCCGGATAAGAATGGTACCACGGCTCCTCGTGGATTCTCCTGTCGAGGGTCGGATCGAGGATGAAGACGGCGCCGACGAACACGACGTGCATCAGGAGCACCATGAACCTCAACCCCAGAGATGACCTCCTCGCTGCACACATCAAAGCCCCCACATGAGCACGACCCACGGACCGAATCGAGCCTGTCATCTGAATTTTCAACGAGGGAAACAAAAATCGGAGCCAGGCTGAATCAAATTAAGCGTCTTACTTCGATCCGAGAGGCGGATGCCGGGCTCGGCGGCGGAGGAGGACGCCATTGAAGCGGTCTCCTTCGCGGTCGCATCCGACGACGGGGTGCCGGTGAGGAGGTGATTTACCGGCGTCGCGGCTCCGGGGCGTCGGAGGCGACGATTTCGGTAGAAGAAGCGGGGGGATCCGCTCCGGCGGGGCCTACCTGGCAGCTAGAACACCAGAGTATTAGCCTCCGTTCGGTGGATGGATCCCACCTGTAAGGGAGAGTGTGACGAGAGTAGACTTGGATTTGTTGCGCCCTGTGCATCTGTGCCACCTAGGTTCTGGACCATAGTGATCAGGCAACACGAGACAAGATTCATGCATCAGGTAGACGGGATAGAAACGGGTCATACATGAACATACAGGTCACGCTCCAAACATATCCACAACCTGTAATGATGACGAAATGATATACATAAATGATTCCATAACGAAACATGTGTTAGCAAGATGACCGAGTGGATAATTAACTGGAGTCTCGCAACTTTGTTTTTTCAATTCAAACGAGTGATTGAGATAGGAGAGACGGAAGTAAGATCTGCACGGATATGTACCAAGCAAAAGCTGTTCAAATCCGAATTTTACGTCAAGGTGTTGCATGTCGACTTTGCAAGAAAAAAAAAAACCATGTCAAAGTTTTCAACCTTATTAAATCTCGGCTACCCGAAGGAGATAGATAAATGATCGTGTTTCACAAGCCAACTTTCAGCACGTATCGTGCTGCTACAAGTGGCAACCTGCATATTTTCTTTTAAAAACCTTCTCCAGCCGTGTTACGCAGTGATGGGATCCCATCTAACTACCCAACCAGCCAGATCTCGTTTCTATCCGACGTGAGTGCACATGGTTGAACGAGCGGCGGGAAGAATAGTAGGTGACCAGGCCAAATGGGCCGACCTGCAATCATTGTGCGTCACTCACGCAGCACTCTCTCTAGACCAGGCTAAATAGGCTAGATCTCGTTTCAATCCAATGCGAGTGCACATGATTTGGACCCATATCACGGAGTCAGAAAAGCCAAGCCCACAGCCCCTTCTTGTCATTGAGCACACTGCTGAGCTGAGCCCAACGGGGCCCTATACTAGTTCCAGTGTTTCTTCCACCCGGTTCCGCAACCGCAATGTCTGCTGTGCCCACGCGCCTCGGCGATCGGCTCGGCGTCCATTCTCCGATCTGGCGTCGAGGGGTGGGCGAGACGGCAATGATTTCAGCAACACGCAAAAAGCTAGTGCAGCTCCGGCCGTGCTGACGGGGCACTGATTGGCTCCCCATGGCGCTCCATGCTTGGCGGTCTGCCGCGATATCGGGGTTCTTCGGTGCTCGGCGCGCCGGAAATCACGAGCTCTTGTCGCGCTGGGCCCGGGTGCCCCTGAGATCGTCGCTTGTTCCAGAGCTACATACTTCACGAACAATTACTGGTTTACTACAAAGCTTCGCAAATTTTGATTCTGAATAAAAGCATTAACTAGTACCCACCCCAACATGGAGAATCCGAGATGCAGCGCAGTACGATGGTTTCAGATACCAGCAGTATACTATACTATACCCGCCCTCAAAATGTAAGTACCTGATAGGCTGATACAACCTGCATGGCTTTTGGCTGCACGCGAGCCCTGATCATCCTTGATGTTCCGGGGGTCCGGGCAGGATCCGGTGCATCGGCGATCAACGTACCTTCACAGAAGAGATAATAAGGAGGAGTATATAAACAAGAAACTCTCGGCAGTCACGCACTAACACTGTTATTTTTTTCTTCATCATGTGACTTGCAGCAAACCCCCTGCAGACAACGCAGCCCGTCCATGATCGCGAAGTCGGCAAAACGCACTATATTTCGCATGTAGTACGTGCCACGGGAAGCGAGCTCAAAACCTAAATATCCCCGCGCCATGGTACAGGTTCCTGGTGCAGCCATGTGGCGCTGGCGGGGAATCAAGTGCAGCGCCTCGCGTGCCCGGCGCTGAATCGATTCCTGGAGCCCGTGTCTGCTTCGCGGTACGACGCTGGTGCAAAAGCCGGGGGCCTTGCCGGCCAGGTGCTCCACTGATCCTCGTCGCTGTGACTCCTTTTCCAGGCCGGATCCAATGCCTTGACTAGTTTACGGGTCCCGGTGACGAGCTTCGCTTAGATTAATCCTCCTGTGATCATCGGTTCACCAATCGCACCGACGTGCGCCATGGTAAAAACGAGTGAAGCTAGCTCGGCGTCCAACAAATCCATCTTGTACTACTGACTCCAGCACGTAGTGTAGTGGTGGTCCAAGACACAGCCTAATCTCGCGGTGCCAAACCTTCTTCCTTCCTTGCATCATTGGATCGTTTCGGTATGTTTAATGCATCGAAAGCCAGTGGTTGATGTAAGCTAACACGGGGCGCGCAAAAAGCTAGTGCAGCTCCGGCCGTGCTGACGGGGCACTGATTGGCTCCCCATGGCGCTCCATGCTTGGCGGTCTGCCGCGATATCGGGGTTCTTCGGTGCTCGGCGCGCCGGAAATCACGAGCTCTTGTCGCGCTGGGCCCGGGTGCCCCTGAGATCGTCGCTTGTTCCAGAGCTACATACTTCACGAACAATTACTGGTTTACTACAAAGCTTCGCAAATTTTGATTCTGAATAAAAGCATTAACTAGTACCCACCCCAACATGGAGAATCCGAGATGCAGCGCAGTACGATGGTTTCAGATACCAGCAGTATACTATACTATACCCGCCCTCAAAATGTAAGTACCTGATAGGCTGATACAACCTGCATGGCTTTTGGCTGCACGCGAGCCCTGATCATCCTTGATGTTCCGGGGGTCCGGGCAGGATCCGGTGCATCGGCGATCAACGTACCTTCACAGAAGAGATAATAAGGAGGAGTATATAAACAAGAAACTCTCGGCAGTCACGCACTAACACTGTTATTTTTTTCTTCATCATGTGACTTGCAGCAAACCCCCTGCAGACAACGCAGCCCGTCCATGATCGCGAAGTCGGCAAAACGCACTATATTTCGCATGTAGTACGTGCCACGGGAAGCGAGCTCAAAACCTAAATATCCCCGCGCCATGGTACAGGTTCCTGGTGCAGCCATGTGGCGCTGGCGGGGAATCAAGTGCAGCGCCTCGCGTGCCCGGCGCTGAATCGATTCCTGGAGCCCGTGTCTGCTTCGCGGTACGACGCTGGTGCAAAAGCCGGGGGCCTTGCCGGCCAGGTGCTCCACTGATCCTCGTCGCTGTGACTCCTTTTCCAGGCCGGATCCAATGCCTTGACTAGTTTACGGGTCCCGGTGACGAGCTTCGCTTAGATTAATCCTCCTGTGATCATCGGTTCACCAATCGCACCGACGTGCGCCATGGTAAAAACGAGTGAAGCTAGCTCGGCGTCCAACAAATCCATCTTGTACTACTGACTCCAGCACGTAGTGTAGTGGTGGTCCAAGACACAGCCTAATCTCGCGGTGCCAAACCTTCTTCCTTCCTTGCATCATTGGATCGTTTCGGTATGTTTAATGCATCGAAAGCCAGTGGTTGATGTAAGCTAACACGGGGCGCGGCGTGGCCCCATTCTTGCCCAAAGAGTCTCGCGCGGGTTAGGCCGGCGAAAAAGAAATCAAAAGGCCGACACGCCACCGACATTTCCCCACCGTCAAAGCGAAAGCGCAGGAAAAGGATCGGACATCCTGGACTTTGGAGGCCCCAATTAATCGGGCTGACGATTGGGCGGCTTATCCCGTCTGGCCAAATCCGCTCATCAACGAGCCCCACCGGCTCTGCTTCTCTGCTCGACGGCCGGGACATTGGGCCCCGGCCAGCATCGTTCGTTCCGGCCCCGCATGTCAACGTCCGAACCTCTAGACTTCTCTCGTCGTCCGAGTCATGCGCCCCGGGCGCTATCACTCTCTATGACCCGTCGCGTTGCCGGTCTGTACGTTGCCACCTCCAGTCTGCCGACGAAATCTGGAAAACTGATGCTAACGCTTTCCGTTCCTCCATTGAAGCCTGACGAATCCAAATCGAACAAAAACGCTTACTACGTTACTGTACCTAATAATTTAAGTATTCGAATGAAATTAGAAGAAAAAAACTGATTAACGGAGGACAAGCGTCGCGTGGGCAGAGGCGCCGGCCCGGGGGATAACACCAACGACGAGTGGAGCAGAGGAGCAGGGGCGCCACGCCGACCAATCCGATCCCTTCGAGGCGCGTCATCACACTGGCCTGCCCACATGGCGCGCCGACCTCTCCCGATGCGTCCACCCGGCATTCGCGTCGAGGCCGCCGCCACGTCGGAGCGGACCGAGCCGTCCCACGCGCGGGCACCACGCGTCGCGCCGCCACTGGCCGGCCACCGGCCATGCCCGCGCGTCTTCCTCGCTTCGCGTAGCCTACGCGTCCGTCCGTGCGTTACCTCAGTCGCATGGACGCATCAGCGCATCTGATCAGCTAGCTGTAAAACGGTGCGTCGTGGACACCTTCGGTTCCTGAGGCCCCTCCCAAGCTCTGCGATCGTCGGCCTATATAAGGACGCCTCCAGCCTCGTTTAGTTTCATCATCCGAAAGCCAAAGCGAAAGTCACCAACCAGTCAAGAGCGAGTACTAGCTGATCTCGTTTGTTTTCCTTTAGTTGGAAGGCTTTTAGTTTCGTTGATCATGGAGGAGGAGAGGAACACCCAGTACCACCAGGGCGGTGAGACCCAGGAGATCAAGGCTGCCGATCAGGTGGAGGTGAACGAGAGGAGCATCCTCGACACCCTTCTCGGCAGGAAGAAGCCTGAGGATCAGGAGAAGAAGCAGGAGGAGGAGCTGGTGTCCGGCATGGAGAACGTCAAGGTGTCCGAGCCTGAGAAGCATGATGAGGTCAGGAAGGAGGAGCACCAGGGTGGGGAGAAGAAGGAGAGCCTCCTCGACAAGCTGCACCGCACCAGCTCAAGCTCCAGCTCGGTAAGTTCTGAAACATATGCACGATCGCATATAGCTAAAGATTTTCTTATTATTATTTTCATAACGCTGCGTGACCTTAATCGCTAGTACAAGTGAGTCCTGACGTTGATCGTCCGTGCAGTCGAGCGACGAGGAAGAGGAGGTGATCGACGACAACGGCGAGGTGGTCAAGAGGAAGAAGAAGAAGGGCCTCAAGGAGAAGATCAAGGAGAAGCTGCCGGGCCACAAGGACAACGACGCGGAGGCCGAGCACAAGCCGTACGTGCCCACCCCGGTGCCCGCGCCAACTCACGCTCACCACCAGGAAGCAGAGCACAAGCCGTACACACCAGCTCCAGCTCCCGCGCCCACGCACTTCCACCAGGAGCCAGAGCACAAGCCGTACGCGCCGCCCGCGGGCGTGGAGACCCACGCGTACAAGGAGGACGACGACCACAAGGCGTACGCCCCGGCCTCCGCGCCGGCACCGGCGCCCGTGACGACGCACGTCCACCAGAACGACAACGCCGTCGTCGTGCAGAAGGTCGAGGCGACGCCGGAGGAGGAGAAGAAGGGTCTCCTGGAGAAGATCAAGGAGAAGCTCCCCGGCGGCGGCCACCAGAA
>LAPY01000678.1:127733-138424 GCA_000970635.1 Eragrostis tef
AGCGGTGCAAGCGGGGGGGGCGGCGACTCAGGCCGGGGATGAGCCGCCGCGCCGCCAAATCGGAGCTCCACCGACCCCGTCCGCCGCATTAGACCATGCCCGCGACCAGCCCGCCGCGAAATTGACACCAGAGCAGGCCTGCTCAACTCCGCCGTCCTCGGCGACGTCGTCATTGTGCACCAGGCGAGGGGAGGGAGGGAGGCGGGGGTGGTGGCGCCATGGCGTGGATTGGGGAAGAAGAGGTTTACTGCTGCAGAAAAAGTTGATATAGGGTAGAGAATCTTGATAACTAGGACAGGATATTCCCTTCTACAGGTTAGAAATAGAAGGTTAGAAATAGAACGCCACATATCATCATTACAGTCACCAGTGTCGGGCACAAAACCCTAGCTTAGCTAGAAAGGTCAGAGAAAATTTACGTGTGAACATATTCAAGTGGCGTTCTAGTAGTAGATACGGCGTACGTGGTGGTATAAGGAGGAGATTGAGATCTTAACCAATAATTCATGGGATAGTTCAGTCAAAAAAAATAATTCATGGAATAGCAGACAATCATGGCAATGGCTTGCGCGTGCACACTTACTGATCAGCTTCTCCATTTGCTGGCCTGCTGGCCTAATTTTGAGACGAAGACGATAGGCATTGAAGCTCCAAGGCAAGGCCTGCATGAGAAACCAACAAGAAGCAAGATTCTACAGCCAGAGCAAGCCACAAAAGAACTGTCAACGATCGGAAGAGACAGATAAGGAATGGCGCGAGGAAGGAAAAACACCTTTGCTTCCAATCCTGAAGGTCTCATGAACAAACTTAATAAATGTGGACTCGAGAGTAGACCAGCCTGCCTTTTGTAGCTCGCCCAAAACTTGATTTCCCAAAAGCATATATTGAATCATGACGAAGGGTAACGATAAGTAAGAAAACATCAAAAGGCCCAGGAAATAAACGCACCAGAAAAAGGCAACAAAGTAAGTTTAATACAGATTTCTGACATGGTGATGATCAAATCTAGCAAGAAGCTTTGATTTGTGTCATGTGGGCTTTACAAAGGGAGGCCTACACAGCTCCATTGGCAGTATGCCCACCTCCAGCGCATCAAACAAAACCAGCAGATTCAAGAGGTTTTCTGCTAGGTCGGGAAGGAGGTGGACAGAATGCCAAAGAACTCTCAGTAAGCACCCCTTTGATAAGCACACATGACTAGGACTACGCTTGCTTGCTCCTAGCTGCTCATCGGTCGATCCATGGCTACCTCCTGCTCTCCGCCTCTCGCATACTGTGATACTCCAATACAGGGCGCACTATTTATAGAGCATAGAGGGGAGGTGGACGGAGCGAGCTAGGGTTATGGCTCGTGAGGGATTCCGGGGGTGGGCGATGGGCATGCAGATCAGATGGGATTATGCTTCTTGGTCTCGATCTGTGTGTGGTGCTGTTGTGGGAGATCTGGGAGATTTGATATAGGACGATTGCTTCAAGCAGGCCTAGGAGTAGTAAGCCAGATCTCGCGCTCCCCATGGCTACAGATTAAACTACACATGGCCGCAGATTTTGGGGCTGCGGACAGCTCCTTTCATCTCCACCTTGATTCTCCAGCCAAAAGGGAGTAAAAATCATGGCTCTTTTGGCAGCTGGAGTTCAGTAACAGAGTAGTAGAATAAAATACTAGAGGCGAGTTGGGAGACTGCAGGCAGGGCGTAGAGACGCATATCGGTCGGTGACAGGACTCGGGGCTCGTTTGCCATCGCTCTTTTCGGCCTCGGCTTATATATCCACTAGTATAAGAAACACAAAATACGATATCAAACTTATGCACATACTATCAGAGAATTGGAGAAATAAAATTGTGGGTACGAGGATCGTTTTGTATCGTTCATGGAAAAGAGTGTTTTGTGATGACTGATGAGACACCCATGTAGTAAGTAGTACGGAGTATGTTGCAATCCGTTGAGGCTGCTTAGTCCGATCCACGCTAAAAGCACCTAGATTGCGCAACCGCCGTCACTGCTTAAGTAGTTACACTTTACCCTTAACTGAAAACTATTCATGCGCAACTGTGTACTAACTACGTCACTAAGAGTATAAAGAAATCTAGAACTTCGGATAGAAAAGATGAAGGGCTCATATTCATTTGGTGGCACTGAAAGAGCTCTTCTTGTTTGTGTTTTAGAAAAAAAACAACTCTAATGAATGCTTACTACAATTAGCAAGAAATTACAATAGTAGTACTATGTTTTTCTCTCTTTTTTTTGCATAGGAGTACATTCGTAAGTAAATTTTTGCATTGGAATACATTGCTACCGCTGGTATTAGCAGTAAGAAACTACTATGCCGAGTAAAGTCATGCAGAAAAGGAACTGATCTCCTGCACTCTTGGGATGCTGATACAACAATGGATGCACTACGCACGGTCTTGATGACGCGCGAGAAGAGAGACCAGCATCGTGGTCCATCGAGCAGCAGCACTAGTGGTACGCAGGAAGGAGCGCCAGAAATGTGTGGTCGTCGCTGTGGCTGCCGTGGGCGCATCAGCCGCGGCAGCAGGCTGCTCCAAATTCTCGCCTTTTGTCCCCCGATCCACCGTCACTGATGATGCCCCCCAGCCCCACCCCCCAATTGATCGATGATCGTAAAGCCTCTCCCTCTCGACTCGATCTCTCTCCGCGCGCGCGGCTACTAGTACCACAGGCACCATTGGATGCTGCTTAAATCTGACCTAATCCAGCCGCACAACCCGGGGTGCATCGATCGTGCATGCCTGCTAAACTCTGCATTGAATCGCGCCAGATCTGTCTCGCCAACTTATCATGAACTCCCCACTTCGACCCCGTTCGCTTTTTCTAGCACTAAATTTTAGAAGGCTATAAATAAAAAGAATCTAATACTAAATAAAGTCTAATGAAAAAACCTTTTTTTTAACATATGGTTACATCTTTACGAGAATCTAATGAGTCTAATTAATCTATATTTTGTTACAGTAATGCTACAGTAAACATCGTCTAACCATGGCTTACTTACTCTTATTAGATTCGTCTCGCGAATTAGACCGGAAGTTCTGTAGTTAGTTTTGTAATTAAACTTTATTTAATACTCTTAAATAATACTTTATTTAGATCCCTCTAAATTTTAGACCTCCGTGAAACGAACACCCGTGTTCCTCCACACCATTTCAGAGCAAGTTTTGTGCTTACGCCGGCTGCCGGCTACAACTGCGTGCATGATGATGACGGACCCCACTGTTTTTACCGCAAAAGAGCAATGGCCAACCAATAGCAGCTAGCGCAGCGCGTCTACGCCGGCTCGAGTGAGCGTTTCGCCAGCCGCCCGCTCCACTCTTTCTCCTATTCTCTCTCTCTTCCACGTAGGACGTCGTCGCCCGTCTCTGCGCCGGTCATGATACGTGCTCTCATGTGAGATCAGAGTAAAGTCTTTGCCGTAGTTTTTGCCACCGACACATTACGCCCAGTTAATACTATTAATGGTGCCTCTGAAACTTCGCAAGTACTAGAGTACTCGAATAATGCTACCAATTTTTCTTCCATGGAAGAATGGTCTAACTTTTCATTAAGGCTGCAAATAGCGGAAACTCCGTATTTAGGAGTATTTCAGTATGTTATAAGAGTAGTAGTAGTATACGAGAACCCACCCTCTCAAGTTCTCAAAATTGATCTGGTAATTTTGTGCTTTACAATCACACTCGCCGAGAAAATGCCAAAAAGTTCATCTGCCGATCGATGTCGTAAGGCATGTATTGGTACATTGTTCATCATCTGGTTGTAAAACCAGCGAACCCCATCATACATGCACGGCGCTGGCTTTTTGTTAGCAATCCTGCAGTACATACGCGAAATAGAAGAAAGTTTAGCATACCAATCAGCCAAAGACTGAAAAAAGCATCACGAGTGGTTCCAAAATGCTGTGATTGCAACTCGAAAAGGACCCAGTATTGCGACTGAAGAGATGACTGGCACTGCACAACTCTTTTGCCTAGCTGGACCGGCCCTATACTCGATCTGATTGCCACTCGAAAAAAATGTTGCGACTGAGTGATGACTGGCACTGGACACTTCTTTTGGCTAGACCCCTAGCTAGATCTTCATGCCGCCGTGAGAGCGCACAAAAGGCAGCCGCTGCTAGCTGCAAGAGAAAAGATTTCCCAAAGCGAAACCAGTGTGGCACGTACCCATCATTTCCAAGGGCCTAGCCCATCACACGTCGCATTGATCCCAGCGCAGCGCGCGCGCCGCAGCTCTGATCTCTGCCGGCGAGAGAGCCGATGCCGCGCGCATTCATTAGTGCGTGCGCCCGGCCGCCGTTTCATCATGTGCCGATGCATGCCGATGCCGCCATACGCGCTCGCTTGCAGCTCTGACGAACACTGTGGCCGGCGTTGGTGCCGACGCCCGAGCGAAGCGTATCATTGCGGCGAGCCGCCCGTTTGCTTACCGCATTCATTCATGCATGGTGTTGCTTTGACCGGAGGGCGCTGTAGTATGATGCGGCCGTATCTGGTTCGAGTGGAGCAGCCTACGTACGTGATGGGCCTGATGGCCATGAAATGTTTTATACTCCACCGAGCGTACTGCTCCAATAAAACAATCCGGGCAGGATCATTACGGGTGGCATGCCAGCGTGGTCATGGGGGCTTCCTGTTTGTCCCAACCCCAGCCGTTTAAAAGCGCGGTATGATCTTACATTGATGGCCTAGTCACGTTATGCTATGCCCGTGCATCATGAAGGCCCTACTTAATTGAGACGTATAGTCTCCAAAATGCATAGTGAAAATCGTGTAAAAGACTTGCTCCCAATTACGGCCAAAAATTACCTCAACAAAGGCTCCAAAGCGGGGGCTCCCAGCGAGCTCATACGGCGAAGGCAACAATTTTCTAACGACGGGAGCAGCGGCAATTGGTAAACGGCGCAATAAGAGGGTTCCGGTCATTTCAGCCTCTGATCGATCTCTGACGAGACGTGGCCCGCCCAGGGATGGAATGGTTCGAAGCATGCCTCCTCACCCCTCTGACCACGGCTCAGACCTCTTGTGATTACAGATTCCCGAAGCACAAGTGCACAACTCCACCCTCTCTCTCCCTCCTCTAGGCAGCCAGCACTAGAGGTATGCTGTGTCAGTTTCAAATCGTTCTCATTGTGCAAGTGGTCATGTGGAATGGACGTAAAACATTTCTTTAAGAAAAGGGGAAAATGACATGAACGGTACTGTAGTATGGTCTGTTTTGACCACGATGGCCCAGGCCCCAAGCTTTGGCTGGATCTTCATGTTTTGACCACGTTCGTTTGGGCCAGGCTCAAAGTGTTAAAAATCATTCTGTAAAGCCGTTGGATGCAGGCCTGTTGCATGAAGTCCATTGGGCTTCCACACGGGCCTAGTTTACATCAGCATGCCACCCCGTTAAGGACAATTTCAAGCTTCGTGTGGCCTTATTTGGCGCAATTCATTTTTCAGCTTATTCCTGCAGTACTAGCTTATTAGTTTAGCACATTTTTTTTTCCGAGGACAGCTTAGCACATTCTAAGAACGAAGTAAAAAAGTATAACAGAAATAAGCAGAAGTTGTTTTCACCAGTTTTTCAGATTAAACTGATTACACTGCAAGCATAAATTGTGTCTCGACAATAACTATTCTTGACGACGACAGGATTGCAAATTTGTCGGAAAATCTGAGGAACGAGCGCTTCAACCTTCTTGAAAAAAAATACACGGACTCAACAGATTTTGTCAGATCTATTTGCATAGGGGAAAATTTGCATTTCGTGACTGCGGCTGCAGAAAAAATAATTAAAACACTGTAGCTGCTGCAAAACAGCCGCTGCAAAGCAGCCAAACGAAAAGGCTGAAAAGATAGATGGAAACGAACAGGCTGATTACACTCCTTTACCTCCTACCAATTGCATTATTGCACAAGTCCGCTAAAAGAATGTTGCATCTGGACTTTGCATTTTTTCAGTTAGTTGACGGATCGCGGGGTGGGCGGAATAGTTACGCTACACAAAATGTTATACTAGTATAAGCAACAAAAAACTGATGCTAAACTAAACTGGCGAGCATAATCAGCTTCTTCCACACTCTAAATTCTATACTGACCGTGGTAAACTGGGCAGCAATCGGCGTCCACAGTTTCTCTAGACATCGGAATAAAGTACGGAAGCTGCCAAAGGAACCCAAGAAACGCGATAAGGCCAGGCCGGTCATCTCACGGACCCGCGCCGTGACACTCCCTAGGCAGGCACCTGCTGTGCTACGCGCGCCGCGGGGTGCCTGGGTTCCGGCTCTCAGCGGATCCAGCGAGACACAGGCCGCGCGCGCGCCACGGAACGGACGTGGCCCTCCTCCCCCGCGCCGATCCAATCCGCCCCATCCGCCAACCAAAATATGCCCCCGCATATTCCCCGGGATCCCGCATCCACCGCCCCCGCCCATCCTCCGCGCGACGGCCCAGTGGCCTCGAACCCGCGCCGCGCCGTGACACTCCCCATTCACTGCTCCCCATCCACGGCGAGCCGCTCCACCCGGATCGCCAGTATTTAAACGCGCCTTGCTTGACCTCCCCACTCAAAACACACGACTCACAACACACACACCCGTACAAACTCACTCTGCGTACGCACACGCACAACGGCACAAAACGCAAGGGAAGGAAACAAGAAGGCGATGGAGGTCATCGTTGAGAAGGACGCGGCGGTGGCGGAGCTGCTGCTTTATCACCGTGCAGGGCCGTGACAGGAAGGGCCGCGCCGTCGTCAGGGTCGTCGGCAACCACTTCCCAGGTACTGTACTGCACTGTTTTTACCAGATTCTGCGTGGATCACGAGCGTTTTGAGGGTGACGAAACAAACTGATGCCGCTGTCTGTCTGTTCTTGCAGCGCGCGAGCTCGGCGGGCTGACAGAGGAGGCCCTGAAGAGGCACCTGCGGGAGCGCGTGCTCCCGGCGATCGGGGACCGGGACTTCGTGGTCGTGTACATGCACTCCCGCGTCGACCGCGGCAACAACTTCCCCGGCGTCGGCGCCATCCGCGCCGCCTACGAGTCGCTGCCGGCCGAGGCCAAGGGGATGCTGCGCGCCGTCTACTTCGTCCACCCGGGTCTTCAGTCCCGGCTCTTCTTCGCCACCATGGGTCGATTCCTCTTCAGCTCCGGGTACGAACACACAGAGATCACATGTCGCGATTCGATCAGCTGCGAGTTTTTTTAATTCACGATCGTGTGGATGCTGAAACTTACTGGGATTTGGGAACCGTGCAGGCTGTATGAGAAGATGAGGTACATGAGCAGGCTCGAGTACGTGTGGGGGCACATGGACAAGGGGCAGATGGAGGTCCCCGACTGCGTGCGCGAGCACGACGAGGAGCTCGAGCGCCGCCCGCTCATGGACTACGGCATCGAGGCCACCGACGGCCGATGCATGTTCGACGCCGCGTCCATGGACACCTCGGCGTCCTTGCACTCGCTCCGCTGCATATCGTAGTTGCCACTTGCCAGCACCATGGCATCCAGCCTCAGCCTTGTTCGCCGGAGTATGTTTTTAGTAGGAAGTACTTTACAAGATGTGAAAAGTACTAGGAGTAGTAGGTTAGTATTAGCGGGAAAGACCAAAACATGGAAATATCATGTGAGCTCCGAGATGTATCATCCGCAACTATGAAAGAGTAACATGGTGAAGCAGCTCACAGAACGTGAGTACCAAACTATTCGCTACTCCCAGTCCATTCCGGAGCAACAAATCGTGCATTCGTGCCTACTACACGGAACTGGAATGTAAATTTGGGTAACGCGAAAGAAAGGTTCTGCTCAACCCAGTGTACATAAAAAGGCAACAATACCGAATCAACAATTCGTTCAGAAATAATCTACCAAAACATACTACTTGGTTGAGCAAAAAATTCTTGTCGCACATGTATGGGGTGGAGTATTGCCTCAGTAGCATACTGGAGTGCTAGTTTCTTTTTGAGCTCTCAGTAGCATACTACTACTTGGATAAGGGTGGATAAGGGTGGTGGAGTGGTTACCTTTCCGACACGATAGCTTCAAATTATAAAACGTTACACTATCACTTAACAAATACACTTTCTCTGGAAGTGCTGCAATCATGAATCCATCATGTAACAAGAACTCTAAAATAAGGAAGGGATAGAGGAAAAATGATTCTTTTCATAGCATTATTGACAATTCAGTTTTCATCTACAGAGACCACTCTCAGGAGATGAGCTACCTACTTCTCTACTCTTGCATGATCACCCTAGCCAGCACGAGTAATCAGGTAGCATGTTATCCAAGCTCTAAACTAGCAAGCAGGGCACAAGAAAGAAGCATGACTGATCAAACTAATCACTTGAACTCAGTATCAAATATTCAAGGTCAGATGTATGGGTTACTGAAATAGTCGTGACGAAGCATGTCTAAGTCTCAATTTCTTCTATCAATTTAACTCTATGTACTCGGGGAAAAAATGTGTCAGTAACACCAATAGCAGTTATGATGCAAGTGGACATGAATGTGACTTTCAAACACGACAATGAATCAACAAAATATGGTAGTACCTCAGCATGGAACATAGATGAAGTTGCGGCTATATGCCACCAGACAAGAAAAGGCCTACTGACCTATGATAATTACAGCAACCAAAACATTGCTGAAGCATACTCAGGAGCAATTTCATACAGTAGTCCTGACACAACTGAAGAAATGCAAGTATAAGATTAATAGAGATATGGAATTTTTCCCTCAGGAGATTGATTGATATAGGGATCAGGATGTACTGCCTAAAAAAGGAACTGCGACATTTCACCATCCACCTAAACCTTGCGGTGCCCCTTCTAACAGATGCAGCCTCCACTCTCTAATTATTTCATAAGCAATGTTTAAATCCCCACTTTGAGTACATACAACAAACAGATATACTCTTACATGTTGTGTGCTCCTTGGCAAAATTGATTACTCGCTTACAGCATCATTTGGCATTGGGACTTCTTCAATACTATACGCTTCAGCAACAACCTTGGCCTCAACACCAGCCTTATCCATGTAACGGAGATCTGGATAATTCCTGTGATTCAGTGAGTGCAGCCAAAGAGCTACTGATCCCTCCTTATGTTCCATCGCTGCAATATGAGGGAAAATATACTTGACACGGAACTCTTCAGCAACCTCAGAATAAGGTTCCATAGAAACGGCCTCATGTGAATCCTGCCATTTCTTGTTGTATGAGGTGAACATGCATTCGTCCAGATACAGCCCAACCTCTGGTGCAGTAGGCACATTAAGGTTGATATCCCTGCAACAGAAATATGACATAAGTAATCATTTCGCGGGCAAATACATGGTGCACAGGGTGTTTCACATATGTCAGTTTATAAGAACATTACTTGCGAAAGGCAACATCATAAATTGATTCAGGTGCACAGTTCCTCATCACAGCTACTGCAAGGCCAATCATCTTCCGTATCTGATGGAGCATGAAACTCTGTCCAATAACTTCACATCTGACAAAATCAATCCCATCCAGGCTGACAACACGATTGGCGTCAAAGGAGATGATAAACCTTTTGGCAGCAGGATCCTCTGCCTTAGTTCTTGTGGTGAAGTTGTGGAAATTGTGGGTTCCAACATAATATTTGAGAATCCTGTTGAACCTCTCCTTCAGTTCATCAGTGTAAGAAAAGGTGCTCTTCTTTGGGGGCATCTCTTCTCCATTGCTCTTCTCAAAATCCATAGCTTGCGATTTCTCCTCTTCAATGACTGAAGTCTCAAGCTTATGATCATCATTGGCGACTGAAGCTTCAGTTGAACCTGCATTCAGAATTTCAGATTCGGACAAGTCCAATTAAC
The DNA here is from genome assembly GCA_000970635.1 of Eragrostis tef. Classification (NCBI taxonomy): domain Eukaryota; kingdom Viridiplantae; phylum Streptophyta; class Magnoliopsida; order Poales; family Poaceae; genus Eragrostis; species Eragrostis tef. Next base: position 137,575 of record LAPY01000678.1, read on the forward strand.
AACAATGGATAGCACGGATTGGGATTAGAATTTAACAAGATTTAGTTTCTACTACCTGAGGGTATAACATCACATCCTCCACCATTTAATCCCAGCTCAGACTTTTCTGCTTCAGTTCCATCACCAGAGGTTGGTAAATCATGCTTCTCATTACCGCTCAACACAATTTCACCATCACCATTAGCATCACCGCCACCAGAGCTTACAATATCACACTTTGCATCCCCAATTGATCCAGACTCATCAAGACTAGCCTCAGCTGGCTCCATGGTAGCATCAACACCACTCCCTCCGGGGCTGGGCACCTTCCCCTCCCGGCCCATGACACCAGGTACCTTCCTACCCCTCTCAGAGCACTCCACACACTTGGCAAGCTCGCTCCCACTCCCCATGCTCGCCATGACCGCCTCGCGGTCGGGGTGCGCGCTTGGATCAAGCGCGAACACGGGGAGCAGGTAGACGTACCTCCGCCGATCGCAGAACTTCTTCGCGCTGAACGAATTGGTGACGCGCACGTAGCCGAAGGCGCGGATCTGGGGCGCGAGCTGGGCGTTGAGGCGGTCCGTGAAGCCCGGTGGGTCGACGTAGAAGCGCCCGGAGACGACCTGCGCCGCGGCGCTCACGCCCTTGTCGGTGCGGGCGGCGCGCGCCCAGTCGTACCTTCGCGGCGCGGCGCGGTCGGCCTCTGGCACGGCGCCGGCCTGGAAGAGCGCCTCCTCGAGGTCCCCCTCGATGGTGCGCGCGCCCGGGTTCTTCTGCATACCCTGGTATCCCGCTCCGCAGTAGCCGAGGAGGATGGCCACCTTGCGGCGCTTGAAGCGGCGGCGCGGCTGCCCGGGATCGGCGCCCT
>LAPY01000678.1:167738-179783 GCA_000970635.1 Eragrostis tef
GCAGCGGCGCGGGCAGCGTCGGCGACGACGAGGACGAGGAGGAGTCCCTGCGCGGCGGGGCGGCCTCGCCGTGGAGGTGCTACGCGCTCGGCGCGTTCGCGTTCTTCGCCGTGTTCGCCTTCTTCCTGCTCGTGCTGTGGGGCGCCAGCAGGGCGTACAAGCCTCACGTCGTCGTCAAGGTTCATCCTCTCCTCCCCCACAATCTTCTCCTCCTGTTCGTACTGATTGATGTTCTCGTTGGCTCCCTCTTGAGAAACCAACCAAAGCTTCCTAGACAGTTTTGGTTACTCAAGAGGGAGCCGAACATTCGAGGGCCGAATTACTCTTAGAACCGTCGTCGTCTAGATTGCAGAGTAACACAGCAGTTTCTCCTCATATGTTTGTAAGAGTTAAACAGTTCTTCATTCGAGGGCTGTACTACAATCTGTTTTATCCTAACATTTGAGAATTATACGTAGTGCTTTCAAACGTTCATGGTCAATCCATTCAAGAAAATAGCACTTCAATTGAGGACACATTTACTGGACGAGCATTCATGTGTGGCGGGGGGGTGGCTGCGGCTGCTTGCAGCCTCACAATAGCTACAGTATCAGCAACGGCAGCCACCAGCAACAGCCGTCCAATATGAGCAGCCGAATAACGGAAAGCACCCACAAACCGCGGCCGAATTGCGCGTCGCCTTGCTCACGTTGTTCTGTTCTGTGTGCTGTTGCTTGCAGAGCGTGGTGTTCGAGTCGTACCACATCCAGGGCGGCACGGACCGGACGGGCGTCCCCACGAAGATGATGTCGGTCAACGCGACGGTGCGGCTGCGCTTTCGTAACCGCGGCACCTTCTTCGGCCTGCACGTCACCGCCACGCCGTTCACCCTCTTCTTCGAGCTGCCAGCTTCATTGCTGCCGTTTCTTTCCCGTTTCTCCTCAATAATTGCATTTCCCAAATCACGCGTGCAAACAGAGAGGCTGAGCGCTTCGTCTCGTTGCTCTGATTAGGCAATGAATCCTCCGTGGTTATTGCTCGTAATTACGGCAATGACCAGCCTTAAATTAGACGACGCGCGCATGTGAGAACCTGAGCTGTGGCTGAGCTGCAGGTATAGGCGTCTACAGGGCGACGCTAGAAAAATCTGGCGTCAGGGTCGGCCTTCTTTGGTGACGGGGTCAGTCACTATCATCAGCACTGATTTGCCTTTCCGGTGGATCCACATAGCTCCGCCCCTGGGGCGTCTAGCTCATGTGTTGAACAGCAGAACCAATCGAAATGGGAAACTTACGTCGATATGCTGTGAACTGAAAAGAGAGAGACGTGGGAAAGATTCCTAGCAGAAACAGGTAGGAGGATTACAAACAGAGAGAACGGCTCGTAGTCTATCCCGATTGACTCGTATGAACAAAGAAGGTTGCGTGAGCCCATGCGAGCGGGAGGTTTGGGCTGCTTTCCTGTGGGGCAAATAAAACGCTCTTCGCTATCCGGACCGTAATCCCGTTGTCCGTGGAATTGTTGCCGGTTTAGTGCCCGGCTTTTTAGCATCCCCATGATCACTGGGGTAGTATATTCCGACCTAGGTACTGGAGAAAGGCAAACCCAACAGCACGGTTCCCTTCTTTCTTGTCGCTGTTCTTGATTGTTTTTTTTTACAGTTTCACACAGTTCATTGAAAAATGGCGTCCATCCTTTGCGTGGCGTCCGTTGTCAATTGTTGGGTTCCTCGATGGAGAGCCGAGAGACCGGAACGTCAGTTGATTTCTGACTTGGCGTAGACAGACATTGATCCTCCCTGAGGTTCACTTGGAATTTAGCAGGATATAAAGTTCGGTTCACTTGGAATTTAGCTGGTGTGTACTGTAGCAGCTTGCACTGAGGAGGACGAGCTACGCCGCATGGGAAAATGCCTAGACGGGACTCGTGGTCCATAGCCAGAAGGAACAAAATTAATCTGCCAATTCCTGTCAATTACCCTCTGGACCTGTGCGATGCTTTAGTATCTTGTCAAAAATCATCTTCCAATTAGCGGCAGTGGTATTTACCTTTATAGAAGACGAAATTAGCACGGGTGGTTAATTAGCACGGGCCCAGTGGTGTTCGTTGGGCATGGGCACGGCGTTCACGTGACTCGAGCCAGAAGCCAGAAACGAGAGCAGCTGTGAAGAGTTTTTTTTTTTTGTTCTTCCATTGGTGATGACTGATGAAGACTGGCCGGTAGAGCGAGCCACTGCGGCGATCAGTACAGAAACGAACACCACTGCGACTCAAGACGACGACTGGCAAATGCCCAATAGCCTTTCTGCAGGCCACTGCCGCAACAACCGGTCCCGTGCAGCGGGACAGCGGGACGAGCTCCTGCACCGCGCTGCCACAGTCTGCTCGCTTTGGCAAAGGCCCCAGTGTGGAACGGCACTATGCAGGCGTCTGCTCCGTCTTTCAACGCCAAAAAGGACGCGCCTTTGGTTTCCTGGATTTCACACATCACGCCTTTTACCAGTTTTGCACTGTTTGTTTTTTTGCTAAAATTTTAGCTATTTACTCTCTTGATTCTTTTTTATATGACACCGTTGACTTTTTCGTTAAACTTTGACCAACAATATAGCTTAAAATAATTGCTTTTTAATGTGAAATGAATATCATTAGATTCGTCATCAATAGCACTTTAAAGCTAACTTATACAATTAGCTATTGACACAAATATTTATAGATACGAAAAGGGTCAAAGTAACGAAAAAAGTCAATGGCCTCATATAAAAAAGAATGGAGGGAGTAAAATATTGCCATTTAGGAATACTAATTAAACTATAATTACAAAACTAATTGCAGGGTCTCTAGGCTAATTTTCAAGACAAATCTAATAAGGGTAATTAAGACCTAATTAGAAGATGGTTACTGTAGTATCATTATTGCGAAACATAGCTTAATTAGGCTCGTTTGATTCGTCTCGTAAATTAGCCCCCATTCCTAAAAAGGTTTTATAATTAGACTTTATTTAATATTTTTAAATAGTAATATTCTCCTCTAGCTAAAATTTTAACCATTTTAGCCAGAGAAAAAGAACAAGACCTAGTTACCGCCGGCCGCGACTCTGCACCATAATTCACGGAGGAATAAGATCAGCCGGTCAAGAAGCCCCCCGATCCTATCGGATAAGTTTTGGCAGAAATGATTGTCTGTCATGGATAGATCTGTGCCAAGTTTCTTTCGACGGCGGGTTGAGAAATGACAAGATTTTCTTTGATGTGATTTTATAATTTTAGCCCCTGAATAAGGGCCTGTTCGTTTTTTTAACCAGATTTTAGCCATTTAAAATATTGTCATTTTAGCCATTTTAGACTTTATTTAAATACTTTTAAATAGTAATATTCTCCTTTGACTAAAATTTTAGTCATTTTAGCCTGATGAAACTTCAGTTGCCGTGAGGTGTGAGAGAATCCTATGACGGACATGATGATGGCCCACAGTGCCCAGCGACACAATGTCATCATGGCTTTTGTTACAGTTTTACTTTGCTGTTACTGCAAAGGACCCCGTACATATTTACCTTTATCTTGATTATTATGCTAATATTCTACGTGTTGGCATTCTTAACAGTAGATAATTCATTTTCAGTTATTCAGTAGTAGTAGTAAAACATTTTTCTAGATAGTGTGCATGGAGACTGATGTGGTTCCGTGCTGATGCGTGCAGATGAAAGAGTTCTATGAGCCGCGGAAGAGCGGGCGCATGGTGACGGTGTCCGTCGTGGGGAAGCAGGTCCCGCTCTACGGCGCTGGCGTGAGCCTGCACAGCAAGCCCAACAATGGCCCCCTCGGCGCGGCGGTGGTGCCCGTCAGGCTCGCCTTCACGCTGCGCGCGCGCGCCCACATCCTCGGCCTCCTCGTCAAGTCTAAGTTCTACCGCCGCGTCCACTGCCGCCTCCACATCCATGAGGCGCGTCTCGGCAAGCCCGTGCATGGCGTCGCCGCCGACTGCGAGTACCATGACGGGAGGTGACGGTGATCCGTCCGGCCGTCGGCAGGCCGGAGTAGTATTAGTACTGGGAAATACTGGTATTGGGCGGCAAGTTCTGAACTGGAACCTGTGTGAGATGAACTGAAGCTTACTTGAGTCCGTCATCGTTCGTAGCATGGAACCGGTACATTGACTTGAGGGACATGGATAGAGATGCTAATGCATGGTACTGCTATAATTTCTTCTAATGAAACTAAGATAATACAGTATGAACTAAAAAAATGCCAGCACTGCATGCTGAAACATTGTTTCATCTTGCTGAACTTGCCGTAGTTCTACAGGAGAAAGTTTACAACACGGCTGAACTAGCGGAAAGGCGCGGCTGTAGTCGCTGGTCAGCACTCTGCAACGTTTTCTGGGAGGAATAAAATGCCAAGTTGCAGAGGATAATTCGTTAATTCTTTTGTTCTGAAACCATGCAAAATCGGCCTTGTTTCCCCAACGGTTTCTACCTTGCTTTTGTATCAACGTACGCCTCTTTCATCTTGGACGCAACTGTTATCTGTACATCGTATATATACGCTTCCTCGCGCGCGCAGAAGAGTGCTCGACTTCATAACTTGTTACATGCACTAGATTGCCCTTCACGCATCCTTAAACTGATGATAAACGAAATGAGCTGCAAAATATATCTAGTTGTCAGTACTCATGGTTACAATATCTATCGAACGAAACTTATGAAAGAAACTCCACTCAAGACTTACGGTGCAAAAGCCAGCACACATAATGCTGAAACCTTTGAAATCAAAGGGCTCTGTTTCAGAGAGGAACCATGCTGGCACAAGAAAGCAAGATCAGACTTTCTTGCTGATTATAACTTGGTATGTGCTTTCTTCATGGATAAGACAATGCGCACGTACCTGTTAAAGGAGTAAATATGAGGGGACCTAATATACTAGCAAAAGAGCTAATTCCAGATATACACCCTTGAGCAATTCCCTGTGAGATGAAACGTAGTAATATCGTTGTCAGCTGTCAGGTATTCCAGACGAACATCGGAACTTTGCTTGGATCAGAACTCGAATTACCTGCTCAGTTGATCCGACATTTTTTGACACTTTGCTTCGTATCTATAATTTTTTATTAAAAAAAGAAGAGAAATATCATTAAGATCGTTTGCAATCTTAAACAAGGAAATGGGAATGAATTGGTCAGAAAACGATGACTTGCAGATGGGTGAACAAAAGCACTCAAAATAACAAATGCAGCAGCAAAATAGGGTACCTGAAAGATGATTTTAAAAAACAAAGATGAGGAACAGGTGAGATTGGGACATGAAACAAGATGTCATCAACTACTAATTGCATACAGAAGAGGGAGAGTACCCAGTATGACCATGCGATGCCGTATAAGAAAACCTGCAATAGTTGATAACTTCTTTAGCACTTAACAACCATTGAAATCCGCTTATTGAGGTTAAAATACTGATTTTGGTGCAAACAAATTACATGAGTACATCCTCCTAGTAGCCCAACAATAAGAAGCATCTCTTCACCCAAAATTGGAGCCAAGATAGGCATCACTGTAAGCTGCAAACATGAACATAACTCTGAAAACTGTCAACAGCCTTGAAATTATAGTTCAACCCTATAGTTTCGACGTTTCGAAAAATCAAGTCTGCCATTTTACAATCACACAATAGTTCTTCTATAACAATCTGGGTACCTGTGATAGCATTCCGGCAGCACCGGCAATTAGAAGTAGATTAGCAAACTCATCTTTGTTGTATCCAAACTGTGCCTTGAGGTAGTACTGCAAAATGAGTCGACCATGGATAAGCACATAAGAAATAAAAATAAAAATCATGGGAAGTGGCTGTAACTGATGAATAGAATAATGTGCATGAAGACCTTAATTTTTCTAGTACATGTAAGAAACTAAGTCAAAACAATAAATTATATATACCAAACACACAAACAAGTAGGCCAAAAAACATGTTTTGCAGATATCTTGAATGCTAAAAACTCTTCAGTATTCTGAAACTTCAACCCAAATGGAAACATGATGGAGAGGGCCAAGTTGAGTTTTGAAACCCCAAAAGTGTCTGGTTTAGTTTAACAGGCGTACCCATTACAAATCAGAATATCAGAGGGGAGTTGTTTTTGAAGGAAATATGCCAGCAGAGGGGAAAATAGATACTTACCAGCAGTGCAGTCTGAAGACCATGTTCACCTAGACTGTAAAAGAAAGTGATCGTTGCTGCCCCTGACAATGCCACACTACACGAAATAGTAGCTGCCCATCAGCAAAATACTCATATAAAATTCAATTTGATGTACAAATAAAAAGTTCTCAGTAAGAACGATTTTCTGAAGAGCACTATCAGTCCATCGCAAAAATATTTCACCTGCTAGTAAGAAGTGCGGCCATGTCCGGCAGCGACGGAAGCCCGCCCTTGCGTGGCGGCAACCTCGGCGAGAGCTCTTCATCGGAGGATGAAGCGGAAGATGAGGTGGAAGAGGAGCAGGAGGCGGAATCTTGGAGGAGCGGGTCGCAGGCTTCGTCACCGCAGCAAGAGGCGCCGTTGGAGTCGGGGAGGAATACCCTGAGGTAGAGCGCGGCCGCTGCGGCGACGGCAGCGGCGACCTGGAAGGTGGAAGAAGTCGGGAGGAAGCGCGCGGTCAGGGTGCCCGAGACGAACCCGGCCGTCGACACGCCGGAGAGGAGCCCGAAAGCCGCCGCGCGCCGCCTGGGGCCCACATGGTCCGCCTGCGTCCACAAACTTGACCTGGTCAAGGACTCGTGTTGAGAATCTGGATCGCCCACTTCGCCACTTCCGTTAGACTGACTGTGGGTCCTACGTCAACAGTTTCAGTATTTTTTCGTTTATTCTTTCCTCCTGCTCGTTATCTTTTGCTTGTTCCTTGTTTTACGTTTACGTTTGTTTGCACGCTCGCAACTTTTTGTTTTTGACGTGGACAATTGTCGCAACTTTAAGTTGCAGTAACGATCATGATAATCCGCCATGCGTGCATTTCTTTCAGCGGAGTTGCAGAGGTTTTTACCACGTAGGCAAGGCAGAGGCAATGCACGCTACCCTCGCAGAAGATACCGGCGACGATCTTTGCTACGTAGTACACGTAGAAGTACACCTCCGAGCGGTTGCAGGCCAATACAACTGTGAAAAATTAAGAGTGAATCGTCCCGAAAATCTGATGAGCAAATTGCATGGTCTTCGTCACCAAAACAATGTAAATCATGCTGGAAAAGCCTCACTTACAAAGAGGCATGATGGCCACGGTCACCGGCAGCGACATCAGCGCCTTCCGGCCGTACCTGTCCGACAGGTTTCCGACGATGGGGGTGACCACGAGCGCTCCCAACCCAGTGACCTGCGTTCCCAAGTCCAATGTGGTGCTTCCCCACAACATTTTAGTTGCTCGAACTGGTGAAAGTGAACTGCTGAAACAAGCCAGAGATGACCACACTTACGGCGTTCTGGAAGCCACTGAGGTAGATGGCGACGGAGCACTCGTCGCGGCCGGGACAGACGGCCTCCATGGTGATGTCGGTGATCGCCGGGATCACCATGAAAGAGGAGAAGGTGAAGAGGAAGGAGACCACGAACAGGTGGCCCAGCCCCGCGAAGTCACTCATCATGGCCGGTGCCGCGCGATCGTCCCGATCGCTGACGCTAGGATCAGAAAATCTTCCACGACTTGCGGAAAAGCTAATCCGTTCCGGTCTCTTATATCGCGCAGGTCTCACCCCGCGACAAAAGCGTTGCAATGCTTCCAAGTAAGAGAAGGGAACTCACATCAACACACTTCACCCTTGCTTACGGTGGTTGGCCTCCTGATCCCATCAGAGTCCACCGGTAAAATTGACCTGACCACTCCTCAGCTTGCCAAGTGCGCGGCACTGTGTCTGAATAAGCTGAACAACCTTTCTAACCGCGCGCTCTGTTCTGTTACAGCGTTGTCACTGTAGCGTCGCGACGTTTGCATCATTGCATGCCACGATGGCGACCTCCGGGAGAGAGGGGAACGGAGTTCCGGGGTTCCAGTGGCTTGTACGCATGGGGCATCGAAAGGGGCAGTGTGTTTTGGAGTGCACTCCACCCTACTCCACTCGAGCCCGCGACGCTGATTGCGCGATCCGATCCCGGGTGGCTTGCTGCCCTCGAATTCCTGACGGGAATGGAAGGGCGCGATGGCGCAGTCTGATGCCGTTCACTGGCCTAGGACTTTTGTGTTCTTGTTTTGGGAAAAAGATGATGAGCTAGTAGCATTGAGTTAGCTCTGTTGGCCTGGGCATGCTCTTGGCGCCTTGTGTAATGGAGCTAGTTTGATGCCACGCGCAGGTTGCTTCTTCGGCGGGAGAAGGTGCTTTTGTGGCTTGATGCCGATCTTGATGTCGCATCGCACGGAGGCGTAATAATGCGGTGGCGATGCTGATTTTTCGTTCGGATCGTAGCGAAGCGTGCAGCGTGCTGGCTGCAGTGATGATTGGTTAGAGGGAATCTGAGTTTGTCTCAGGACTGCAGAATAACTGAAGAAGAACGATATGCGCGGGGAGGGGCTCCTCTAGCTTACTGCATGCCTTTCGTCTGATGAAGTGCTAGCTTGATGAGCATACCAGCATCACTGCATCAGCTAAATTACAGAACTTTTTCTTTCACAGTAACGTTCTTCAGTTTTTTTTTTTTTTGAGAGAAGTAACGTTCTTCAGTTGCCTAGCGCGGAATTGCCCTGATTCCAAACAGCAGAGAGTTGTGGGAAACTATTAGATTTTTTTTTTTTTTTGCGCTAAGGGAAACTATTTGATGGGCTCAGCTAGATGACCGACTGGCAGCCCACTGAATGGCCCCTGGATTGTTTTGCTGTTGAGTGGATCGGACTGAAATGGGTGCGCGTCTGGGCCTATAGAATGGGCTTCATATAGTCGAACTGGGCCGTCTGAACTGGAACCCAGTGCAGGAAATCCACCACATGCATTCCTGAGCCCGAATCGAGTACTCCAACTCGAAAAGAAAGGATTGCCGCCAGACTGGAACAGGCAGCAGAGTCGCAGACCAGCCACAGCTCGGAAACCCCGGACAGATCTCACGTTCATTTGTTTGTTTTTTCGCAGACACGATGTAAGCTACGTGTCACGTCAAGGATAACCTGTCGACCTTTCCCTTGGATGAACAAACGATGATCATTTTTCCTGAAAAACTGCTAAAATGCGCCGCCCACGCACCCGAAATCAGCGTCACCATCGTTATCAATCCAGTTCATTCTTTTGTTTACTCTTATTTTAAGAGAAGGGGCCTCATCAGCGTCAAATAGATAATTCGGCATGTCATATAGATTATCCAGCATAATACTATCACGCAAAGAAAATTCTTTCTCGGCGACCTGAACAGCAGTGAGATGAGAATATTCGTCGGAGGGATGAACGCGTTGTCCAGCTCATTGAGCTGTAGCCGGCCACCGGCCGGGGCTTCGTGCTCTGACGGGCCACCCACGCCGACGGCACCGGCCCGCACCCAATGCAAGCGCGCGAGAGCAGCGGACGATGAATAGTGATCGATAATTCGCCGTAACCCCACTGGCCGTGTGGGCATGATTTCTAGAGGTTGAAGTCGGTGTGGTACGTGCTTTACAGTCTTCATGTGTCCTGCTACGTACTGACCGCACTGTGTATCCTCTTTATGTCCCTTCACTTCAGATCTCAGAGATGACAATGAAAATGGCCGGAGGAGCGTGTCTGGAGAGAGCAAACACGAATCGGAGTCACGGACGGGTTCAGTTTATTCCAACCACGTGAGTGACCACGTTCAGTGCTCGATCGATCGATTAGTAAAAGGAAAAAACCATGTTAACTCTCAACAGTACCATACGTACGCTCGTACCAGCTCGTACGACAAGGACACGTTGGTGGCTAGCAAGTCTCTAAAACGCATCGGCGAAATTAAACCTTAGTAGTTGCATTTATTAACACCAAACTCTGCTAGATACATGCCCCGTGCACACACATACGACGATTTCTGCAGAGGCGGGCAGATTTAACAAGCCTCTCTGTCGATCGATAGTTTCAATCTCAGCAGACAGCCAGACAAACCAAAGCAGCAACATTAATTACCCACTCGTCGTACGTGTCGTACAGTGAACGAGACAAGCGTAGCAACAATATCACTACTGTGCGTATCATACCACAGCATCTATGCACGTTCATCAGATCTGTACGTGTACTTCCTACATCAAGTATATGGCCACTAAAAATGAAAGCACGGCGCCCGGGTAAAGCTGTTCCTCCAATTGCAAGCACGAGGAGACGAGCGCGAATCCCTTTTTGCTCAAAAGATGACACATACTCGTAAGTCCACTTGTAAAGCTGGTGCATGCATGGCCATGGGAAATCCAGATCGAACATGCGGGGACGCACTGGTGCTAGTCCTCAGGAATTCTCCAGCGGCATGTGACGTGTGGGGCCCACCCAGGTATGTAGGGTTTGACACACTGCAAGTACCATTTACATCTGTATCAGCAAATTTTAAAACAACCGAACTAACTAATCTCGGGGAAAAAAAGATTCCACCTGCTGCGTCCCTTTCCGATCTTCACATAGACAGGCGCCTCTGAGCTGTCTCACTCGTAAACCTCTGTATATAAAAAACCCTAGCTTTGGACACACACAAGCGTTATATATTCGCGTTGGTCTCTCTCTAGCTACTGTCGTTGCACCAACTGGATCGAAACAAGCAAAGGTGGGAGCAGCTTAGCTGACACAGAGAGCGAGTTGCAGCAAGAGAAGCATCAGATCAGATCCGATGGAGTTGGAGGCTGCCGCGCCGGTGCCGAGGAGGGACGGCCGGAAGCTGGCCAGGTGCCCGCGGCTGCAGCTGGACACCAAGACGGTCTCGGCGATCCAGCAGTCCACAGGGCAGAGCATCGTCGACTGAAGATCGTGCTCAGCAAGCAGCAGCTGAAGCAGGTGGCCGCGGCCGTCGCCGGGGGCGGCTCCTTCGCGCTGCCGCCGGCGCTGGAGCAGCTGGTCAGCGTGCTCAAGCGGCAGCACGCCCAGAAGCAGGCGGCGGTGGTCGCCGGCGCTGCAGAGCATCCCCGAAGAATGCTTCAGTTAGATAGTAGCCTGCCTGGGTCGTTTTATTTGCATGTATAGACTTTTCTCCTGATTTTCGGCTGCTTTTTCCTGGGTCGCGGGACCAGCCAAATTTGATTTGACTGGGCCAAATGAGCGCCCAATGGTCGCGTCCCAACTTTGAAATGTCACATATTTTTAATCTGGCATTTGGATCGATCAGTCCAACAAAATTCCCCCTCTGTTTCGGAGATCTCGCTGTACATATATCTGGTTCAATCAGTCAATAAAGACAATGAGCAGAAGAAAGGAGCCAAAGCAGCGTGTCAAGTCCCTTTCCTTTGCCGTCAAGTTGGTGTCCTGCTCCACATGGTTACCTCTGCGTGCTAGTGATGTCGCAGATAGGAGCAATGTAGGTGCAGTGAAATGGCCAAATGGCCAAATGGCCAAATGCGACGCTGGCCGAGTCGACTCGTGGAGGCGAGCGTTTTTTTTGCAAAATTGCCAGCGAAGGGACGAGGTATACCGACGCGTTGTACATGCCCTTATGCTCTTCAAGCTCGCACGGCGTTCTCCAGCGGGGCTGTTCTTTCACCAGCTTAAAGTGAAAATAAGTGAAGTAATAGTGGAATGAATCGTATGGACCTTTTTCCATACACTAGTCCCGTGTTGTGCTGCTCAACCAGCTCGTACTAATTAATCCCGCGGTGGTGTCCCGGAGCTGCTAGCTGCCACGGCCCTACGTATGCAGTTACGCTGAAATGGCCGGGCTTACGTACACAAAACAACCCAGTTACGCTGAGACGGCCAGGCCCAAGCTTACGTACGTACTGCAACGCTGTTACGGGCCTCGCATTCCATCCAATTCATTCACCGATCACCGTCGTTCCGAACAGACACACGCCCTGAAACTCCAAGACTCCAAGTGGAATCGATTCTTGAAATACTTACATAACAAACCGTACAAAAAAATTCGAGCAAGCATCAGAATCAACTCTGACCACCGCTCGTCGACCACCA
>LAPY01000679.1:40875-52293 GCA_000970635.1 Eragrostis tef
CTCCGACTCCATGGCCGCGGCCGAGCTGTCCCGGGCGAGCGCGCGCCGGCCGGCGGCGGCGGACGCGAGGATGCGGAAGGCTTACCACCTCGTCTGCTGGGGCCCTAACTGAACTGATCGCCTGGCCGTCGATCGTCGTGTCTTGTGTCTCTGTAGTTTAGGCGTGTGTTGCTCCGTGCCTCCATTGATGATTCATTCATCCATCCATCGTCGTTGTAAATCAGCTGATGAGAGAGCGATGCAGTGTTCGTCTTTAGCTTTGGTGCTTTCGATCCCCAAGAAAAAGAAAATTAAAAAGGAAATCTGGGAGTACACTGTTGTTGTGCATTCTGCTTTCGCTATGCATGTCTTGACGACTACATCAACTGAACTACTAGTTGTTTCTGGATTCTGGACAGGCAAGAGTTCAGTTACAATTAAAATGAGTGTCAGATTTGCCTTGCTGCAGTTTGTGTAATAATGTTGGCTAGTGGTTTACCAGTACTCTACTTGCAAATTAACACTGCAAAGAACCAGACAGCCAGTAAACTAAATACAGCACACTAGTACGAAACCAACACGGCAGATTGGGATCAGATGAAAACGTAGAGATGCAGCATTCGGGCCGCTCGCGAGCGCAGCAGATGAGGCACATATGCAGAGGAAGCAAAGGCGTGATTGAGTGCAGCGCTGGTGAAAGCAACCAGTGCCTGACTGCCGAGTTCATCAACGCTGCACTCAATAATGCCTTTGCTCCTCTTCCCTTGTCTCCATCGTGGGGTGTTGGTCACATGACGCTTCCCATCGCGTGCGGTGTTATAACGCGTGCAATGTGTACTGCACGCTTTTGCCCAGTTTACGTCCATGCGCCACTGGCTTGTACTGCTAACAAACGTTGTACTACTGCCATCAACGTTTGGTCGAAACTCTATATGGACTGACAGCGAAAGTTTGTGAGATGTACAAGGTTTTTCCATTTCCAGGAACTGCTGATGTAGTAGTAGACAGTACAAACTGTACTGCATCATGCATCTCAGCTCATAGTACCAGTACTACTCCGTACGCCCAATTTGCGTACGACTTGGCAAAACACAATGGCATTCGGGGCACAGAGCACACAAAAGGAGCAAAATGCAAGAAACTGGAAAGGAAAAGAACAGAGTCAGCTATTTTCCTAACCCTTCGACATCACATCAGATCTTACATGCCAACATCTCCTCATATTTGATCAACTTTTACTTACACCGAGTACAAATTTCTGTAGTACCACACTTCCGAAGTTGAAACCAAGTATATATTAACTCTCTATTCACAGCAAAGCTGATATACACAATCGAAAGAAAAACAAGATTGAAAGGTGCTAAAGAAGGGGAAAATGCCGATAAGGTTGCAATTGAGGTGTTAGATCAGGGTCACCTGAACATCCCCAATCACATGTATGTCAATGAATCATGACTCTTGCTGCTGTAATTAGTCCTGCAACTGATGCAGTCGTAAACTGATATCGATAAATTCAACTGTTAGCGCTGTTCACGTGGCAGCATTGGTGGTTCAATATTATTGTCATCCTTGTCGTCCCAACGGTGATTGCATCTTGTCTTGTTGGATTTTGTGTTGTAAAAGAGGTCTAAGATCACTCCTGGGTCTGCTGTGATGGCAACGGTAACTGCTGCTGCTCCCCTTGCACAGATTGCCCACGCTGCTGATGACGATCACTTTGCCATGCCCAAACCATATCCTTAAGTGCAGGCCTTATTTCCTCTTTGACAAGCTTTTGATACTCTATAGTGTCTCCATTGGTCTTTTTCAACTCAACTAAAAGGAAAGAAGGAGCAAGCTCAAAAATCTCGGCATCGAGCTCAAGAAAACCCTTGATTCCTTCCTTTGGTGCAGCCAGTTTCAAAATCCCATTTTCCTTCTTCTTAATTTTTAGCTTCAAGCGCTCAGCCAGTTCATTCAGCTTAGCAAATACAGTTACTGCTGGTTGCCTGGTGGTAAATCTCTCTTCTCGCCTACCATGTTTTTCTTCAAACAAATTAGATAGGTCAAACCCTGTTGAAAGGGAAATGATATCAAATGCATTCAAGTTTTGAAAGCTTGATGCCCCTTGATTCTCCCCTGAATTACTGCGTTCTGTTGAGTCAGAGGTCGTGGCTTCACCATTGCACATACTGTCTCTTGTTTCATGCTTGATCTTCAGTGCATGTCCCTCAACGGATCTTCTGTACCAAGTGTTTCTCTTTATCCTTGAGATAGAAATTCTAGTACTTGGATCTGGATCAAGCATCCTAAAAAGCAGGTCTTTCAACTCAACAGAAAAGGAACGAGGGCATCTATATTCAGCTTTGGAAATCTTCCTATACATCTCAATAAGATTTGAGTCGTGAAAAGGAAGGTAACCTGCCACAAGCACAAAAAGAATTACTCCACAAGACCAAATGTCGGCCTTCGCGCCATCGTAGCCTCTCCTACTAAGCACTTCAGGAGCAACATACGCTGGAGTTCCACATGTTGTATGGAGGAGGCCATCTTGTCTCTTGGACTCAGCCAGGGCACTTAAACCGAAATCAGAAACTTTTAAGTTCTCATTCTCATCTAGAAGTAGGTTTTCGGGCTTCAAGTCGCGATGGTAGACACCTCTGCTATGACAATAATCCACGGCACTGATTAGTTGGTGAAAATACCTCCTTGCAACATCCTCATTGAACTTTCCCTTGGTTATTTTGTTGAAAAGCTCGCCACCTTTAGCATACTCCAAAACAAAGTAAATCTTGCTCTTGCTAGCCATTACCTCAAAGAGTTGCAGAACGTTTGGATGCCTTACCAATCTCATTATCGAAATCTCTCTCTTTATCTGCACCATTAATCCAACCCTCACGACCTTGTCCTTATCAATCATCTTTATTGCAACAGCCTCTCCACTTGTAAGATTCCGAGCATAATATACCTTTGCAAAGTTCCCCTGTCCCAGCTGCCTCCCAATTTCATAACGCCCCATCAAAATAGTCCTCCTCTCGTCCATTATATCAATCTACACCTATGTAGGGAGTGAATGAGCAATGAAGCATCCAATATCCACTATGACCTGCTATTGTATCAGGCTATTTTTAGGTGGTAAATGGGAACACACTATCATCACCAAGGCCGTGGCCCACAAAGACAGAGTAATCCCTCAACCCTCTGTGCCCCAAATCAGGGGGATAAATTGAACAACTGTGCAACCTCTCCTCCTTTAAAAAGTCACTTGGATATTGAAGGACAAACCGGCAAAGCTTTCTGATGCCCAGTTACACAATGCTGCTAATATTTTCTGCTGCAATCACTGGAGAACTGCATGGAGATCAGAGAAAGTACAAATCCAGTTAGGGCAAACATGTGATGCAAATGGAATCAACATGAAGTAAATCTAATGTAGATCAACAGCCACTTGAAATGTCGAAGCTGTTTTAGAAGCCTACAACAGTACAATATACTTCTCAGGAATCAGTTCCCTATTTTGTTGCGAGACATGAATTGCTTGAAAGTCACCAGTACAACAATCCTATTAGCTAAGGGCCTAAGGCAAAGTACTCCAAAATGACAAAAATTAGAAATTAAGCAGCCCTACCCAAACTAGAGCCCTAGCAGTATGAATTTCGACACCAACAAATGGTGTATCACGCAATGACAAAAACAACCAGAACTTAGTCATCATTATCCAAATTCCGAGCCCCGCAGCAGAATAAAGCAGGCTAGCCTAGCACATCGCAGAATAAAGCAGAATGATCCAAATCCTCTCATCACAACGCACTACAGCAGGGCATTTCCAATCCTAGTTCATCGCAGAAGCAGAACTTAACTACAGATTCAAGATGGTCATGAACTAACCAGGAAGTAGTACAAGAAACGCCTTAGCCGCCCGAGTTACAAGTTTGGCAACCAATAACTTCCAAGAAACAGAAATCCCACCATGTACGCAACAACAGTTAAAGGCCACCCTCACCTGCTCAAGAACCGGCGGCCGAGGAGAGACGGATCCGAGATATCCCCAATCCCGGCCGCGCTCGATCCTGCGCAAAGAACAAATCGAAGCCGGGTACCTCCTCCTCCAACCTTTGACCCTCGGAAAGCTTTTCTTTATGTTCGCCTCCGGTCGCATCAGCATCTCCGCGCTTTCTCCTCCCAGATGCGCACAGCTGGCAGCTAAACTCACGTGCGGACAGCCAGCGCAGCACGTCAGTGGGTCCCATTGGCGCGGCCCATATCCTCAGGCCCAACAAGCAAACTTCTTTGAAGGTCTATTGGGCTAAAGGCCCACACCACTCTGCACGTTCTCTTCGCCGAGAAAGCGAAGGGACACCGGAACACGGCACGGCCGGCGGCGGCCATCGCCGGCGGGGGGGGCGGGCTCGCCCAATTTGCGTACGACTTGGCAAAACACAATGGCATTCGGGGCACAGAGCACACAAAAGGAGCAAAATGCAAGAAACTGGAAAGGAAAAGAACAGAGTCAGCTATTTTCCTAACCCTTCGACATCACATCAGATCTTACATGCCAACATCTCCTCATATTTGATCAACTTTTACTTACACCGAGTACAAATTTCTGTAGTACCACACTTCCGAAGTTGAAACCAAGTATATATTAACTCTCTATTCACAGCAAAGCTGATATACACAATCGAAAGAAAAACAAGATTGAAAGGTGCTAAAGAAGGGGAAAATGCCGATAAGGTTGCAATTGAGGTGTTAGATCAGGGTCACCTGAACATCCCCAATCACATGTATGTCAATGAATCATGACTCTTGCTGCTGTAATTAGTCCTGCAACTGATGCAGTCGTAAACTGATATCGATAAATTCAACTGTTAGCGCTGTTCACGTGGCAGCATTGGTGGTTCAATATTATTGTCATCCTTGTCGTCCCAACGGTGATTGCATCTTGTCTTGTTGGATTTTGTGTTGTAAAAGAGGTCTAAGATCACTCCTGGGTCTGCTGTGATGGCAACGGTAACTGCTGCTGCTCCCCTTGCACAGATTGCCCACGCTGCTGATGACGATCACTTTGCCATGCCCAAACCATATCCTTAAGTGCAGGCCTTATTTCCTCTTTGACAAGCTTTTGATACTCTATAGTGTCTCCATTGGTCTTTTTCAACTCAACTAAAAGGAAAGAAGGAGCAAGCTCAAAAATCTCTGCATCGAGCTCAAGAAAACCCTTGATTCCTTCCTTTGGTGCAGCCAGTTTCAAAATCCCATTTTCTTTCTTCTTAATTTTGAGCTTCAAGCGCTCAGCCAGTTCATTCAATTTAGCAAATACAGTTACTGCTGGTTGCCTGGTGGTAAATCTCTCTTCTCGCCTACCATGTTTTTCTTCAAACAAATTAGATAGGTCAAACCCTGTTGAAAGGGAAATGATATCAAATGCATTCAAGTTTTGAAAGCTTGATGCCCCTTGATTCTCCCCTGAATTACTGTGTTCTGTTGAGTCAGAGGTCGTGGCTTCACCATTGCACATACTGTCTCTTGTTTCATGCTTGATCTTCAGTGCATGTCCCTCAATGGATCTTCTGTACCAAGTGTTTCTCTTTATCCTTGAGATAGAAATTCTAGTAGTTGGATCTGGATCGAGCATCCTAAAAAGCAGGTCTTTCAACTCAACAGAAAAGGAACGAGGGCATCTATATTCAGCTTTGGAAATCTTCCTATACATCTCAATAAGATTTGAGTCGTGAAAAGGAAGGTAACCTGCCACAAGCACAAAAAGAATTACTCCACAAGACCAAATGTCGGCCTTCGCGCCATCGTAGCCTCTCCTGCTAAGCACTTCAGGAGCAACATACGCTGGAGTTCCACATGTCGTATGGAGGAGGCCATCTTGTCTCTTGGACTCAGCCAGGGCACTTAGACCGAAATCAGAAACTTTTAAGTTCTCATTCTCATCTAGAAGTAGGTTTTCGGGCTTCAAGTCGCGATGGTAGACACCTCTGCTATGACAATAATCCACGGCACTGATTAGTTGGTGAAAATACCTCCTTGCAACATCCTCATTGAACTTTCCCTTGGTTATTTTGTTGAAAAGCTCGCCACCTTTAGCATACTCCAAAACAAAGTAAATCTTGCTCTTGCTAGCCATTACCTCAAAGAGTTGCAGAACGTTTGGATGCCTTACCAATCTCATTATCGAAATCTCTCTCTTTATCTGCACCATTAACCCAACCCTCACGACCTTGTCCTTATCAATCATCTTTATTGCAACAGCCTCTCCACTTGTAAGATTCCGAGCATAATATACCTTTGCAAAGTTCCCCTGTCCCAGCTGCCTCCCAATTTCATAACGCCCCATCAAAATAGTCCTCCTCTCGTCCATTATATCAATCTACACCTATATAGGGAGTGAATGAGCAATGAAGAATCCAATATCCACTATGACCTGCTATTGTATCAAGCTATTTTTAGGTGGTAAATGGGAACACACTATCATCACCAAGGCCGTGGCTCACAAAGACAGAGTAATCCCTCAACCCTCTGTGCCCCAAATCAGGGGGATAAATTGAACCACTGTGCAACCTCTCCTCCTTTAAGAAGTTACTTGGACAGCGAAGGACAAACCGGCAAAGCTTTCTGATGCCCAGTTACACAATGCAGCTAATATTTTCTGCTGCAATCACTGGAGAACTGCATGGACATCGGAGAAAGTACAAATCCAGTTAGGGCAAACATGTGATGCAAATGGAATCAACATGAAGTAAATCTAATGTAGATCAACAGCCACTTGAAATGTCGAAGCTGTTTTAGAAGCCTACAACAGTACAATATACTTCTCAGGAATCAGTTCCCTATTTTGTTGAGACATGAATTGCTTGAAAGTCACCAGTACAACAATCCTATTAGCTAAGGGCCCAAGGCAAAGTACTCCAAAATGACAAAAGTTAGAAATTAAGCAGCCCTACCCAAACTAGAGCCCTGGCAGTATGAAATTTCGACACCAACAAATGGTGTATCACGCAAGGACAAAAACAACCAGAACTTAGTCATCATGATCCAAATTCCGAGCCCCGCAGCAGAATAAAGCAGGCTAGCCTAGCACAGAAATCCTCTCATCACAACGCACTACAGCAGGGCATTTCCAATCCTAGCTCAACGCAGAAGCAGAACTTAGCTACAGATTCAAGATGGTCATGAACTAATCAGGAAGTAGTACAAGAAACGCCTTAACCACCCGAGTAGTACAAGTTTTGCAACCGATAACTTCCAAGAAACAGAAATCCCACCATGTATGCAACAACAGTTAAAAGGCCATCCTCACCTGCTCAAGAACCGGCGGCCGAGGAGAAACGGATCCGAGATATCCCCAATCCCGGCCGCGCTCGATCCTGCGCAAAGAACAAATCGAAGCCGGGCACCTCCTCCTCCAACCTTTGACCCTCGGAAAGCTTTTCTTTATGTTCGCCTCCGGTCGCATCAGCATCTCCCCGCGCTTTCTCCTCCCAGATGCGCACAGCTGGCAGCTAAACGCACGTGCGGACAGCCAGCGCAGCCAGCCAGTGGGTCCCATCGGCGCGGCCCATATCCTCAGGCCCAACAAGCAAACTTCTTTGAAGGTCCATCAGGCTAAAGGCCCACACCACTCTGCACGTTCTCTTCGCCGAGAAAGCGAAGGGACACCGGAACACGGCACGGCCGGCGGCGGCCATCGCCGGCGGCGAGGACGGCATCTTCGCCAAGTCATGGAAGACAACGTCCATTCCGAACTGCTGTACAGGCCGCGTGTCACCATGGGGGCGCGAATCGCCCAGTGGAAGCCCCCAGCGCGCGGGCGGCAGCCGCTTGGAGACGTCAGACGTGTGAGTGGCCGGGCGCCACGCCACTCGCCTCGCCTTCCGAGGCGTTACCCTTCCCGCGCGCGTCTTCACCAGAGACAGGTACGAGACACGCGTTCTTGGCTTTCCCGCTTCCAAGCTACAATTTTCTATGCTCCTCTTGTGGCCATGGCTCACCGAAGTAAACCCACCAACACGGGAATTTTTTTTAACAGTGTTTGGCAAGACCAAGAAACGAAGCAAGAGGTAATCATGACATGCAAAATTTATTTGAATCTAAATCCGAGCCGTCCACTAACCTACGCTCTGATCACGGCATATAAAAGTGTTTTCTTTTTCTTTGGTGTGCAGGCAGATGCAGGTGCGCGTGCTCAAGTCAACATCTCCTTCTACGACGGGTCGACCCCCTTGTGCCACCCGGCCTAACTCGTGTGATTCTCAAGTAAAAGCATCTGTGACCTTGATTTCTCGTCACCATTCTTATTTCTTAAAGAATGTGGTAGGATTTGACTCCTCTAGATGGTTCATTGTAGCAAACCTCACAAAGCCCAAGCCATTCTTACAGCAAATCTAGCTTGTTTGGCAGCCAACCAAACCCCTTCCACACGTTGTGCAAAGACAAGAAAAGGCATTACATTTTCTTTTCTTGATGGAAGGTAGAGAAACAATGATCTCATAAGCTGCAACAAGTGATGAAGAGCTTAGGATTCGTGTTTGTTTTGGTCGCGGCTGCAGCATTGATCAAGCCGTCAGGAGGAGTAGGCGAGAAGGACCGGGAGCGTTTAGTGTTGCAGTGGAGGCAGCACCCTTCTTCTCCATCTCCTCTTTTGAATGGGGATCTGGTAAGATGTCCAGGCACTTGTTCTTTGCAGCATTAGATAGTTGCAAAAGATTGATTACACCGTTTACACATATGCTTTCTTCTCACTCAAGATCTGTCATAAAATTTGCAAAACGAGTTCCTTTTGATTCTTTTCTAAAATTGGTTCTTGGAGATCAGCAGCTGACCAGCTACTTTCTTGAACAACTGAAAAGCGTCTGGAGTTTACTAAGTACTTCAATTACCAAGTTAATGCCAGTGACTGAGTTTGTCAAACAAAATGTCAGGGTGTCTTTCCCTATATTCCGTCTATTTTTTGTTACAGATTTTTCAGATTTTTCTATTAGACTTAATTCTTTCATGAGTTTGAAGGAATTGTGTGCAAAACCAAAAGGTGTTCTTACTGCTTAGACTGGTTTCTGAATGGATGATGCAGGCAGACAAAATTTGGTCAATATGCTTATGTTACATGGTTGGTTCAGAAGAAATCTTGGGCAATGTACTTCCATTTGCTTCAAATGAACTATCGAGTCGTTCCTCAGAGAATGACTTGAAGATAATGTTGTTTCTGGAGCTTCTAGGTCATTTCCCTCCTGAAAAGTTATCTATTACCTGTGACTGTATCCGTGCAAACTACTTTGATTTGGGCATTTCACAAGAATTCAGTTTTGCATTGAGTACCTATCTTGAGAACCAGCAGTCATTGATTGGTTTAAACTACTACCCAAGACGACAGTTGTCTGATCAATCGACTGTAGATGCTCCTTCCATGGCGCCGGTTCTTGCGCCACCGATTTTCTCAGGTGATGAAGTCCAATTTACCCAATCTGTGACAGAAACACCATTTACTCCTTCCAACTCTCTTAACATGGAACCTCCCAGCCAACATCATCACAGCAGACCTGCACAGAAGCATCGGGGAACGCCTCCTCCAGTTTCGCCTTTAGAGAAGCACAAGGACTACATAAAATTAGTCTTGATTGCTGTTCTTCCAACTGCGGTAGTCTCGTTCGTTATAGCATTTCTAATTTTCTACTGCTGTGGGTGCAACAAAAGCAAGGTTTCTGTCAGTGAGCAACGGGATGACCATCCTCTTCTTCACTTGCAGTTGGCTACGCCTGGTGAGGCAGTGTCCCTCTTTCAACCTACCATGGATTGTTGTTAGTACAGTAACATAGAACTTCCTGTTTGCAGGTTCGTCACCCGATGCTCGTATTCCTGCCAGTCCACTTCACAAGGATGATCAAAGGGGTGGGCATAGACCGTCCAAATCAGGAGCCAGCATGAGCCACTGCTTTACATGCTGGTTTATAAGATCTGATGCCACAGAACCTTCACAATCGACTGGAGAAATACCAGCAAACAATGCCCCAAGTGATGCTCCTAAACCAATGCCTCCTCCACCACCTCCACCTTTGCCACCTAAGGCTCCTCCTCCTCCACCTGGACCACCCAAAGGTTCTAAATCAAAACTAGCTCAGCCATCACCTGTTGGGTCAAGTCGTTCTGAAGGATCATCTGTAGGCGAGCAGACTAGCGAGTCATCTGAAACTGAAGTTAATGCTCCAAGAGCCAAGCTTCGACCTTTTTATTGGGACAAAGTTCTTGCTAATCCTGATCAATCGATGGCATGGCACGATATCAAATTTGGTTCTTTTCAGTAAGTCTTATTAGTAGAGATAAATTATGAATAAATTTTACCTGCTAGCTTGTATTTAACAATTATGTTTTTGCAGTGTGAATGAAGATATGATAGAGGAATTGTTTGGTTATAATGCTGGCAACAGGAATAACCTCAAGGACAAGGAACCCCTCTCTGCAGATCCTTCACCTCAGCACATATCTCTTCTCAATGTGAAGAAATCATGCAACCTGGCAGTTGTTTTTAAGGCAATGAATATCAGGGCACAAGCGATTCATGATGCTGTCATTGAAGGTATCTGTATATTCTCTAGATGCTATTACCAATTTTTTAAAATACAGCTGGCTTATTGAGAACAAGTTCCCTTCAGTAAATCTCTAATTACACGCCATTTTCTCAGATATATGACACTGCACTTATAAGTTTTTCTACCTTAAGTTATCCATAAGAAGCTATATTTTCCGTGCATCTTGCTTAACTAGAAAAAGTCGCCATTCAATAAATCTCTGGTTACAAGCTAGTATTGCACAGCCTTGAAGACATTACATTAAGCAAAACTCTTTTAGAAAATTTGATGATGATCACCGGCTGGATGGTCACTACCTCTTTTAAGTTAAATATAATCATTCATTTATATCAACATAATTTTTGCCGACAACATATTGGGCGTGTTTTAAATCTATATCATGTTGTTCATCTTTCATTTCTGGAGCTTCTAATTTTGCTGCTGCTTTTTAGTGTGGGCCTTTTCTTCAGGTCATATCGATCACCAGTTCGTAGCTGGATTCGCGGGTCTTTATGTGTATACTTTTCATTTAACCTTCATAGTCTTGTGGTTCAGTGCTCCTACAGCGCCCTCAAATTTTCTGACATTGGATTCACCTCGTTCTGTTCACAAGGGAATGAACTTCCTAGGGTGCTTCTTGAGACAATCTTGAGGATGAAGCCAACTGATGAGGAGGAGCAGAAGCTCAGGCTATATGACGGGGATTTCTCGCAACTAGGTCTTGCAGAACAAGTGATGAAGTCAGTACTTGACATACCTTTTGCCTTCAAGAGGATCAATACTTTGCTTTTCATGTCCTCCTTGCAAGAAGATGCTTCAAGTCTCAGGGATTCATTCCTCCAGTTGGAGGTAAGTTTACCTTAAAAAAGTTGACTGCTGCTTCAAATCT
>LAPY01000679.1:77178-87658 GCA_000970635.1 Eragrostis tef
AACTATATTGTTGAGGAGAAATCAGATATGGTTTTACTTGAAGTAAATGTAATGCTACTACCTGAAGTAGACGTGGATATACCCAGGATTAATGATCATATCCACATGACTTATTGGCACTCAATCAGAATTTGTGGGGATGCCTACAAATGAAAGATCTTAATGCCTTAGTCAAAGCATATAGATTTAAATAAATTCTCCTCTTACTCTTGAAGAAAGCTCACTCTGAAGGTACCTCCCGAAGAGGATTATCCTAGCAATTAATTGCGCGCATATCATGATGCTAGGAAACACGGAACGACTATGGATCTTTTGTATTGGGAAATAAAGAAGATCCTTATTGAATGTATAAGTGGGAAAGAAATGTGTCGACACTATACTGCCTCTGCAAATTGCTAAGTTTCTCCAAGAAGAATCGGATCCGGAACAAAGTCCTAGGAATGAGTGCTCGAAGCACTCATATCGGGTCAAATAAAGTATGCAACTGAGGCTGAACCAAAATCACAAAGTGAAAGTCGCAAACCTGATGTTTAGACACTCTGGGTCATTATGTAAGTGGTGAAAGGTGATGGTTCAAAGGTCATAAAAGAGACCAATCCCCACATGATGAGTAAATAATGTTCCGTTGTGCAATACATCTGGCAAATGATTTAAATTAGAATATACAGTTCAACAGATAATGAAAATCCATAAAGGATATTCCCAGAAGGACTTGTATATGCATATTATATGTTGTAACATGTAAATCTCATACCAATATTGTCTCCCTAAAGAAGACACATGTCTCCCACAGAGAAAATTATTCCTCGATGGAATATTCTTGAAGAAATAAAACATTTAATAAGTCTAAATACATCATTTGTATAGTCCTAATGGACGTTGACCCGTTAAGACCCGATAGTGAATGAGATGAGGACCATAAACACCGAAAGTGTGCCAAATAGATATACACTCCTTGAGTATCAGAAGTACGCATGATTTATTTATGCATGCATATTATGCTCTAAGGTTTGAATTGGCGGTATCTTCAAGCTAAAACCCAGAAGGTATAAGTGGTGTTATTGGCAACTATATCCCCAATGTGCCAAATTGTTAGACTATGCATATATTTTAATTTGTTATGGTGTGACCGATAAGATGATCTTTGAAGGGTCACTAATCCATCCCTGAAGGAACTTGACTACTATTATTACACTGTCCGAAAAGATTACAATGATACGAAAACTTGAAGCTTCTTGATGAATCACGACTCTAGAAGATGCGTACAATTGTAACTGTATTACCCCTAAGTTCTCTGAATGAGCGATCACTTAACATTGCACATATATGCTCCCAATACTTCTTTTGCTCAGTATTCTAGAAGAACATTGAGATAAATGTCTGGAAGACACTCGTTGTGAGAACATGTATGTTCTCTTGTGATCCTGCTAACAAAGCTTTTTTGTTGATGACATGGATGAAAAGACATCAATATATGTTGTCTGTCAGGGGGAGCTTATGCTATATTGATAAACTATATTTAGTAGACTTCAAAAGTCTCAGAGTACTAGAACTTACTCATACCAAAGGTTGTCCTGAAGACTATCCTGAAATTTTGCGGTCCGATGCCACTAATGTACGTGGGGTTAATTATTGTGTTACCTCAGAATTTGCATATCGTTAATCTATATGTAATTTAAGTTAAAACCCTGAATATAAGCTGCAAATAAACTATTGTTTCCTGGTTCTATGCTCATATGCTTCCAGTAGAAAGTATTTGAAATTATAATGCAAGTTTCAGGGGGAGCACACCCCTGATGGTTGGCTCTTATTTTATAGTCTAGATAATCTAGAATAATATGATCCAGAAGATCATAATTTGTCTTAAAGACTGTTGTACTCTTTTTCTTGGTGAGTTTTTCCTGAAGTTTTCTCAGATAAGCTTTTTATTGAGGCAACAGTATGCAAATGCATCAGCGGCAACTATGTACTCTTTCTCCATATTTTTCCCAATGAGTTTTTAGGAGTTTTAATGAGGCATCAATATGTTGCGGTATTCGCTCAAGGAGGAGTGTTAAGAATTCCTTGATTAGAAAAATTAAATGGGCTCATACCAAATATACGCCTGAAAGGTTGTACCTATAAAAGAAGCATTGTACACTTACCATGACTAATAAAAAGATGACTCTCTCCTACATACTTGTGTTATGTGTTTTTGTTCTTGAGATATGAAAAAAAAAACGGGTTTTTCTACATATAACGCGGAGCCGGGATACGTACAGCACGGACGGCCTTGGCAGCGGTCCACTGCCGCTGCTGTTCCTCTCTCTCACCGTCGACTCGCTCGCTTGCTGTTGCATGTCAAGCGACAGCAACGCGAGCCGTTCCTTCCGTCAAGCCAACCAACGTATTCACCGATTCTATTTTACATTAGCAGGATACCGTTTCCGTTTGCGTTTGCCATCTTCACTTGTACACTGGACCACTGGTGGCACGTGGCGTAATAGGAGCGGGACGTCCACTCGTCTATTTAAGAACGTGTTCGTTTCGTTTAGTACCAAAGTTTAGGCCAAAGAATTTTGTTATTTAAGGGTATTAAATAAAGTCTAATTACAAAACTAATAGCAGAACTCTAGAACTAAATCGCGAGACGAATCTAATGAGAGTAATTAAGACGTGATTAGACGATGGTTACTGTAGCATTACTGTAGCAAAACATAGATTAATTAGGCCTATAGATCTCGTAAATTAGCATCCATTCCTAAAAAAGTTTTGTAATTAAACTTCATTTAATATTCCTAATTAGCAAGATTTTTCGGACTAAACTTTAGTTTAGAAGGAAACGAACACGCCCAGCGCCTAACGACTGGAATTTTGTGCACTGTGCCATTCCTGACGGTCCAAGAGTAGTCAATCTTGAGCACGTAACAACAACGCTGCTGGTCATGTTTGGTGTACTAGTATTGAGTTCACTTGCAGACCACATAGTAGCCGGCTAATTAGATTTTAAAATTCACCTAGGATCTGGACCATTCATCTACAGCTTGTTTGGATTGAGGAATAAGTTCGTCCGAGAACCATCCGAACTTACGTCCGAACCTAACGCGTCATTTGGTTTGCGTCACCGGACCATGCTGTCTTTCACCAGCTCGTTCCGCACAGCTTTCCTCGCAAGCCGTTCTGGAGGAACCAGTTCATTCCACCAAAAAAGTCGGACGACCCGAACCTCCTTGCATGCATCACCACCTCATGCCGGATGGACCGAATCCTCAAACCAAACAAGCTGCTAGTAGTAGTACATTGCATATACACCACACATATGTTAGATGAACGGTTTAGACAAACCCCTCAATCAAAGGTGCTGTAAATAAATTCATTATCGACCAACATATCCGTCTTGACCTGCCACTCTCTTGATTGACTTGGACTATGCCGGAGTAATAAAGATGGACTGAAGAATTCCCTAAAAAGAAAAGGATGGGACTGAAGAACTGGGTACTCAATGCTGCTGATTGCATTGGGCAATCACGTCCACTCATTGAAAATACAGGACTGGGATGCGGACTGAATTTTTCAAAATCTCAAGTCTTTCGTCTTTGTACACATACGGGCCCAGCGATAGAGAGTGGAAGACCAATATATTGGTGTTGATTGGGACGTGGCAGGTCAAGTCAGCCGAACTTATTGGTGTTGATTTGTCAACTAACTCTATCTGGTGAGATCCCTCCCGGGCTAACAAATCTTAGAGGCCCTCGTTTACAAAATATGTCAAAAAAAAATACCTATCTGATAATATTCCGGAAGACATTGGGAACATGACAGTTCTAGAATCTCTGGACCTCTCTCAGAACAAACTTTCTGGTCATATTCCTTTAAGTATGGCATACTTATTGTCCCTCACTTTCATCAAGTCAAGCATTTTAGGGTAGATAAAAACTTGATTGGTATATTTGCCACCTTTATTAATTTACAAATAAAACTGGGTATTGCTTCTCTAACATATGTCGTAACTCTTTCTACAGATGTTATTGGCGTAGTTGTCTATATATCTGATGTTCATGACACAAAACGCACGTGGTACGTTGTGTGTGTAATTATTTAAAATACATGCATGCCTTTCTTGTTAAATATAATGTGATTATTTGATGCGCAGTATGTAGATTCTCGTCCTCCATGTCTGCAGTCCACACATTTTGCGCCACGCTCGAGAATGACGACCCGCGGCATAATATTTTAACACCATTGTTGCACTCCATGTGCAAATGAACACAATAAGATGTATCGAATGAACATGATATTTTATTACCATTGCCTGCTTACCTCTCATATCCTCGAAATATTTAAATGCAGATGTTTTTGTCACTACTCGATATAGCAAAATTATTTTTGAGCCTGACAGGTTTAGGGTTTAGGTTAGAAGCTGAGGCAATGAGAGGTAAATATAGCAACATGCTATTCGGGTCCGTTTTATTTTTTTTAATCTACACCTGAATTGACGTTGATTTTTCCTTCATTAATTGTAAGATTTTAAACGTGTCTAAAAATGCGCCTAATCAAGCACGTCAGCTTGGCCGTGACCGTCTAAAAGATATGAATGTGCTTTGAGGTTGCATGAAAATGAAGACTCTCAAATAAATACGGTCGTTATCGTTACCGATAATGAATAAGAACTATGCGCCATGTCATGTCTTTTATGTCTTAATGTCAATTAGCGTCTTTAAATTTAAAAATGTTGTTATTTTATCAGATTCTTGAGCTTGCCGTGTTAATGTCTGTTTTGGTCAAAAGTGTGTTTTTTTATGATATATACACAGTACATCATATTATTTTCTTTGTATGATAAAGTCCTGCCAAGTGATGCTATTTGGGCAGACACATGCGTAACGCACATACATTTTTACTAGTAACAATCTGGTAAGAGAGATATCTACAGGTAACCTACCAGTCCAACTAAGAACACTTGATGACCCCTCAATTTACAGCAATAATCCGGGACTCTGGTTTTCCCTGAGCACTTGATGACCCCTCAAGTACGACGATTTCACAGCGTGGGAAAAAGGAACATCGCCATGATCTTGAAACCCTGTGGCGGTACTACACAGCAATTGCTGGTTTTGTCTTTGGTTTATGGCTATGGTTTGGAGCATTATTCCTCTGCAAGTCCAGAAGGTTTGCTTTCTTCAGTTTCATTGACTCCATGCAAGATAAAGTTGTACAAAAGAACAAGCACAAGCACATTTGAGGGCAGAAAACTTCGGTTCCCATTGTGCTACTTGAGCGCAGCTCCCTGATCTGCAGTTCAGCTTCGTGGTGCTAATAGCAAGTTTCATAAAGATACCTCCTTTTAGTTTGATTGCACCTCTGCAGTTAACTGTTTCTATATGTCGACAGAATTTGCTGAATAGCCTTCTGTATCATGAGCATAGGTATATACTCGGTATCTAAATAGTTGCAACGATATATGTACCATATTTCTATTTTTCAGTCTCTTTCAATTCAGCATATAGTTATTCGTTGATGCAACTTATGGGTATTTTTCCCCCTGTTTTGTCATTTGATCGTTCTGCCTATCCTTTGGCCTGCCATTGCACCAGTTACTCATTTTGTCATCGAGCTTCAGCGTTTGTTAGCAGTCATTACAGAGCACCCCAAATCAAATTAACGTTTGTGTCAAATGATTAATGTCTCGTTAATACAGAACTTAACAAGAGCAAGCGTAACGACTAAGAAGATTCCCGCAGCAATCAGTGGCTAGGATTTGGGATACTGACAGGAATTTTCCTCACTCAAAACATCTCGAGTCGTCAGTCTTTGCACACAAACGGGTTCCAGTGACAGCAGACATGACACTTGTATTACGCGTTTGCGACCTACACGACTGTATTCACGTTTCTAGTACAGTTTCTTCGTTATATTGTGAGCCATAGCGCGTTGTAGTATTGTTACTCCGTTCTATACGCGTTCTGCCTGCAAAAAGGTACCCAGGCGGCATGCTATCCACCACAAACTTACCGCTTTCCAACCAAGCCTAGACGCAGCCATGGCGTTGCTGAAACTCCTCCATATCTCATTTCTAGTGCTCGTATGCACAGCTAATGCAATCAACCCGGAAGCAGAAGCACTTCTCCGATGGAAATCCACCTTGATCGGTCTCAACTTCCTGTCCTCGTGGTCGATTGCCAATTCCACTTGCTCTTGGTATGGCGTCACCTGCGACACCGCCGGGCACATTGCGGAGCTCAACCTTTCAATGGAGGGCCTCAACGGCACGCTTGATGCTTTCTACTCGCCAGAGTTCCAGAACCTCACCAGGCTTGACCTCAGCTCCAACCACCTCGGAGGAGCCATCCCGGCAAACATATCGCTGTCATTGGAGCTCACCGTTCTGGACTTGAGCTGGAACTTCCTTGCCGGTGCCATCCCGTACCAACTCAGCGCGCTTCCTAAGATCACCAAGCTTAATCTGGGATGGAACCGCTTGAGCAACCCAGAATATGCCAGGTTCTTACCTATGCCCAACCTGAGGTTCTTAACTCTAGCTGACAATGATCTCAACGGCACCTTCCTCGGGTTCATCATCAATTGCACCAGTGTCCGGATTAGATCACTTGAGTTATCAGGTAACAAGTTATTAGGACCGATTCCTGACTCACTATTTGACTTGGCCCCAAGGCTTAGGTATCTAGACCTTTCATATAATGGATTTTCTGGCCCAATACCGCGCTCCCTTTCAAGGCTCCAATTCCTGCATTATCTTAATCTCGGCTTCAATAATCTCACTGGAGGAATCCCAGAAGAACTGGGGAAGATATCTGGATTGCAAGCTCTTTATCTAGGGGGGAACTTACTTCATGGGGCCATCCCAGCATCACTTGGGAGTCTTCAGATGTTGCAGGATCTCGCAATTAGTGGAGCTGGTTTGGTTTCTAGTCTTCCGTCAGAGCTGGGGAACCTCCATAACATCGAGTACATGGACCTATCAGGAAATCAGCTATTTGGTAGTTTACCAGTGTCTTTTGCCAAGATGCAACAAATGACTGAATTTGATATGAGTGGGAATAATCTCAACGGTACTATCCCTTTGGAGATGTTTACAAACTGGACTAAGATTGAATCGTTCGACTTATCTGACAACTCGTTCGGTGGGATCATACCGTCGCAGATAGGCAAGTGGAAGGGCCTCACGCCCTCACGGATCTATTTCTCTCTGATAACAAGTTTTTTGGTCCAATCCCAGTGGAGCTGGGAAACATTACAAATATAAGAGATTTGGTCTTGTCAAATAATAACATGATGGGTGAAATACATTCCTTATGTGAACTAAAACAATTATCTATGTTGGATCTATCATACAATCAGTTATCTGAAGAGCTCCCGAGTTGCATTTGGAACTTGCAACATCTTTCCCACCACAAACTTACCGCTTTCCAACCAAGCCTAGACGCAGCCATGGCGTTGCTGAAACTCCTCCATATCTCATTTCTAGTGCTCGTATGCACAGCTAATGCAATCAACCCGGAAGCAGAAGCACTTCTCCGATGGAAATCCACCTTGATCGGTCTCAACTTCCTGTCCTCGTGGTCGATTGCCAATTCCACTTGCTCTTGGTATGGCGTCACCTGCGACACCGCCGGGCACATTGCGGAGCTCAACCTTTCAATGGAGGGCCTCAACGGCACGCTTGATGCTTTCTACTCGCCAGAGTTCCAGAACCTCACCAGGCTTGACCTCAGCTCCAACCACCTCGGAGGAGCCATCCCGGCAAACATATCGCTGTCATTGGAGCTCACCGTTCTGGACTTGAGCTGGAACTTCCTTGCCGGTGCCATCCCGTACCAACTCAGCGCGCTTCCTAAGATCACCAAGCTTAATCTGGGATGGAACCGCTTGAGCAACCCAGAATATGCCAGGTTCTTACCTATGCCCAACCTGAGGTTCTTAACTCTAGCTGACAATGATCTCAACGGCACCTTCCTCGGGTTCATCATCAATTGCACCAGTGTCCGGATTAGATCACTTGAGTTATCAGGTAACAAGTTATTAGGACCGATTCCTGACTCACTATTTGACTTGGCCCCAAGGCTTAGGTATCTAGACCTTTCATATAATGGATTTTCTGGCCCAATACCGCGCTCCCTTTCAAGGCTCCAATTCCTGCATTATCTTAATCTCGGCTTCAATAATCTCACTGGAGGAATCCGAGAAGAACTGTGGAAGATATCTGGATTGCATCATCTAAATCTCGGCTTCAATAATCTCACTGGAGGAATCCCAGAAGAACTGGGGAAGATATCTGGATTGCAAGCTCTTTATCTAGGGGGGAACTTACTTCATGGGGCCATCCCAGCATCACTTGGGAGTCTTCAGATGTTGCAGGATCTCGCAATTAGTGGAGCTGGTTTGGTTTCTAGTCTTCCGTCAGAGCTGGGGAACCTCCATAACATCGAGTACATGGACCTATCAGGAAATCAGCTATTTGGTAGTTTACCAGTGTCTTTTGCCAAGATGCAACAAATGACTGAATTTGATATGAGTGGGAATAATCTCAACGGTACTATCCCTTTGGAGATGTTTACAAACTGGACTAAGATTGAATCGTTCGACTTATCTGACAACTCGTTCGGTGGGATCATACCGTCGCAGATAGGCAAGTGGAAGGGCCTCACGCCCTCACGGATCTATTTCTCTCTGATAACAAGTTTTTTGGTCCAATCCCAGTGGAGCTGGGAAACATTACAAATATAAGAGATTTGGTCTTGTCAAATAATAACATGATGGGTGAAATACATTCCTTATGTGAACTAAAACAATTATCTATGTTGGATCTATCATACAATCAGTTATCTGAAGAGCTCCCGAGTTGCATTTGGAACTTGCAACATCTTTCGTACATGGATTTGTCCAGCAACGCTTTGGTTGGGGAAATTTCAACCATGACGACTAGCAATGAGTCTGATCTGACTTATCTACACCTGTCCGACAACAACTTCATGGGTTCCTTTCCTAATGTGTTGAAGAACCTTAAAAGCCTAGCTATTTTGGATCTTGGAAACAATAAAATTTCTGATACGCTTCCTCCATGGATACAAGAAAGTAATCCCTTGCTAGAGATTCTCCGGTTAAGATCAAATATGATGTACGGAAGTATTCCTTGGCAGCTTTCACAACTCTCCCATCTCCATCTGCTTGATATAGCTAACAATAATTTTACTGGTTCCATACCAAAAAGTTTCGCCAACTTATCTTCAATGTGGCAACCACTCAATGTACAGTCGGAAGACAGCAGTAATGAGAATTTCACGTACCATCGGGAAAGCGTTGGCATGGTTTGGAAAGGAAACGACTATAACTTTCCGTCAGCAGCTGACCATATGACTAGTATTGATTTGTCAAGCAATTCTCTGTCTGGTGAGATCCCTTCAGAGCTAACAAATCTTAGAGGCCTTCGTTCACTAAACATGTCAAGAAATTATCTATCTGGTAATATCCCGGGTGACATTGGCAATCTGACAGTTCTAGAATCTCTGGACCTCTCTCACAACAAACTTTCAGGGCCTATTCCTTCAAGTATAGTATACTTGTTGTCCCTCACTTACCTAAACCTCTCGAAGAACAATTTGTCAGGAGAGATACCTACAGGAAACCAACTCAGAACACTTGATGACCCCTCAATTTACAGCAATAATCCGGGGCTCTGTGGTTTTCCCCTGAGCGCTTGTACAAACCATTCAAGTCCGACGGTTTCACCGCATGGGAAAAAGGAACATCGCCATGATCTTGAAATCCTGTGGCTGTACTACACAACAATTGCTGGTTTTGTCTTCGGTTTCTGGCTATGGTTTGGAGCATTATTCATCTGCAAGTCCAGAAGGTTTGCTTTCTTCAGTTCCATTGACTACATGCAAGATAAAGTTGTGCAAATGATGACGCAGAAGCACATTTGAGAGCAGAAAGCTTCGGTTCCCATGTTCCTACTCGAGTGCGGCTCAAGGATTGTATTACAGTTGCATGATCTGCAGTTCACCTCCGTGGTGCTAAGAGCAAGTTTCATAAAGATGTCTCCTTTTAGTTTGATTGCACCTCTGCAGTTTAACTGTTTCTATGTCGGCAGAATTTGCTGAATAGCCTTCTGTATCATGAGCATAGGTATACTCTGTATCTAAAGAGTTGCAACGATGTATGTACCATGTTTGTATTTTTCAGTCCCTTTCATTTCGGCATATAATGCATGCCTCGTTAATACTGAACTTAACAAGAGCAAGCGTAACAAAATTTTGATCTGAATTTATCGAATGTAAATTCTCCGAAATGCAAGAGCAAGATCACAACCATCATCCACTGCCAATCTCCGGAAAGAAAGGAAAAAAGAATCACACTTTTAATCGCCGTTCACGACGGCGCAATTCCTCCTGATCTCCCCCTCGGCGCCGGTCTTGACCTGCACGGCCCCCATCCTCGCCATGGACCGCGCGAACACCTGGAAGAACACCTCCTCCGGCCA
>LAPY01000679.1:96683-110033 GCA_000970635.1 Eragrostis tef
GGGCGGTCGCCGCGGCGGCCTGCGAGAACGGCAAGCTGCTCGGGGAGTCGCTCCACTTGTTGGCCAGGACGGGCGCTCCAGGTGCGGCAAGCGACGACGCGCTCACCAGCCAACGACACTTGTGCCGAACGCCTCGAGGAGGCCGGCGCATCGGTTGAGGACTACCGCTCTTCGCCTTCCCAGATACAGCGGCCGAGGTGCTCGACGCAGCCACGCGCGCGTCCGAGCTCACGGGCTCGCTGTTCGGGGCGCCACGCGAGCTCGTCCGTCGCAATCCGCGCCATGGGCCACCGCTCCTCGCCCCGGGTTCGCCGCGACGAGCTCGGCCATGCCCGGCCGCCTCCCGCTGCGACTCGCCGGGTTGCCATCTTCTTACCCGCGCTGCGGCGCCGCGCTGAGTAAGCCTTCCGCGCCGCAGCCCCGGCGTGCCGGGTCATGCCGGTGAGCAGCAGCGCACACGAGGTATATGTAGCACAGAAAAGCAGGCGTCGACGCGAGCTGCACGCGGTCTCACAAAGCGGCAGCATGCTGCTGAAAAGAACCAAGACCGGGAATTTCGACAAGAACCAGACTGCAAAACAACAAGTGGGTCCATGTTGGATGTTTTACAGTCAATTAAAATTTCTTCTTCTTCACATTCAAATATACAAGAAGACAAAGGAGTACAACGCGAAAAGAATGAACCGAATCACTGTACAGAAGAAGATTTAAAATACACCAACACATTCAGCAAAAAAATCAAGCAACGTGTTCCATCCACGACGGTCAAGACGTGGCCCGCGCGAATGCAGGCAAGAGCGGTGCAAAACTTCTGTTTCTTGAAAGCTCTCCTCGTTTCTGGCGGTTTTTCGCGTTTTGGAAACGCAAAATGAGTCAACTTATGGGCAGAGTAACGTCTAAAATCCCAACTGCTATCCCAGACAGAATAATATTCCGATTTCAGTCGGTAAAAATGTGACCACATCAGGAGCAATCTTCGCTGCATCCATGTACCCAATCAGGTCCACCTCGCTACGTTTTCCACGGTAGTAAAACCAATGAATGAGTGCATTGTATGTGACAACATTGCCAGCAAGATATGACTCTTTTCTGCACCGTGCACTATCAGATTGGCTAATACGTTTCTCAAACCCTTGTCGCAATTCAGAATGGGGAAAACCAATGCAGTTACTGTTGCATTGATGTAAAAATATGCCAAAATGTGCATAAGACGATAATTGGTGACGACCCAATTGAACTTCCAAACATAAAACAAAAATGTAAAGACATTCAACAGCAGAAAAGCTTACTTTTCCATGACTTTCGGCAAGAAATCATCATCACAAGTTCAACGATTCCAGATGGTACTAAGACAAAACTTTAAAATTCAGAACCGATACAACTAATGATGACTATCTAGACAAGTTAACCTTTGCCCTTGCTTGGTGGCAAGCTTTTTTCAATTTTTTCCAGGTCATCAGCAACCTTCCCCCGTAATGATACCAGCGTCAAGCCCAGTCCAACGCATTTAACGCTTCGCCCGGAAGCAAAATATCTAGCCTGGATCATGTAACGCTTGAGGCCTTCTCCCTCCAGCGTCACCACCAAAAAGTGGAATGATGCACGTGCGTATCCTTCAGTTGTTACTTTGTATGGACCAAACTGGTCAAAGTTAAAAAGTAGCCCAATCAAGACCATTGAACATGAAATGTAGCAATCTGCAGATCAGTATTGGCAGTTATTACCGTTTGTATCTCTTTTGGATATAGCCGTTCATGTCGTTCACCACGTTTCATCACCTGAGGCAGATGCTGCTCTTCAATGAGTAAAGCACCCACTGAAACATACAATAAGACAATCAGCACATTACATGCAACTATATGACCTGTAAATTCTGCAATGCATATAAACTTACAGCGTTGAACTTTAGGATTAAATGAGTCAAATCGTTCTGGGTTTAGAAGAATGCAGCAAAACTCAGTTTTCTTCAACCACCTTGCCAGCGACTTGTACATGAGACGCTCCTTGTTGAATACTGAAACAGAGCAGCAAAGGTGTATAAATAAAGAGCAATAGTGTTTTGCCATAGGGCTGATAAGAGGCACAAAGCGCACTCCCTGTCTAGAGTTTTCTGCACTCAATTTCTTTTCTTTTTTTTTTTCAACCAAAAGCCAAGACTCATAGCATTATTCCAACTCTAAATCAATGCACATTTTATAGGGAATTATATAAATATTTACAAGACAAATGTGGTACCATTTCTGTGTTTCAAACCATGGTGCTGCCAACCCAAGTAAAATGAGTCATTGTCACTGCCATCAACATCTTCGGCTCCCCAGTTGTTGTCATAAGATGGACTTGGGACACCTGCATAAACAAAGTTAAACTATAGTTGCACACATAAAGAGGCATCAAACACAATCTATTCAATTTCCTTATTTCTTTGCTTAGTTTTGGTCCTAATTACAGTAGTGCCTGCACATGCATGTCCCAATTCCATTTTGGAAACTGTACACTTACTTGGATTTCCAAATTTTTCACCACGTTCTTCCACTTCAGTTATGTGTTCCATATTACTTTTCTCAGCTTCGCTCCCGAGGGCAGCAGCACCTGCAAATGCGTGTCACAATTCAGTATTAGTAAATGTACAGAAAAACACATCAAATAAGTTCATTGCTTAGTTTCGGTCCTAATTACAGTAGTGCCTGCACATGCATGTCCCAATTCCATTTTGGAAACTGTACACTTACTTGGATTTCCAAATTTTTCACCACGTTCTTCCACTTCAGTTATGTGTTCCATATTACTTTTCTCAGCTTCGCTCCCGAGGGCAGCAGCACCTGCAAATGCGTGTCACAATTCAGTATTAGTAAATGTACAGAAAAACACATCAAATAAGTTCATTGCTTAGTTTCGGTCCTAATTACAGTAGTGCCTGCACATGCATGTCCCAATTCCATTTTGGAAACTGTACACTTACTTGGATTTCCAAATTTTTCACCACGTTCTTCCACTTCAGTTATGTGTTCCTTATTACTTTTCTCAGCTTCGGTCCCGAGGGCAGCAGCACCTGCAAATGCGTGTCACAATTCATTATTAGTAAATGCACAGAAAAACACATCATCAATTCCCTTTTTATCACTAGGTACTTCCACTGCCTTGCATGATGACATCAAGTTACCGGGGTCTTCAGAAGTTGAAGCTGCATTTGTATTCACAGGGGCTGCACACTTAGAGGTTGCCTTTCCTGCAACAAGCACATGTAATCATAAAATATTGACACTATCACAGGCTAAGTGTACAAAAAAACACATCAAATGAGTCCACTTCTTACTCTCCAAGCTGTTCTGGACTTCTCATAAATATCAGATGACTAAGATATTCTAGCAACATGCTCAAAAAATTGAAAGAAAAAAGTAAATTCACCGTATGCTGGTTACCTAGGGCAACATTTGAATCAGTTGGAACATGCTTCAGATTATTTTTCCGGGCATCAGCATTTTCTTGACTGGCGGCTGCATAACAAAAACATTCAATCTCAATAAATTGCAAGACTTTTAGGAATTATGCCCAACAATTAGCTTACCATCAGCAGTCCTGGTACTGACATCAGAACTCTTCATGCCGCTTCTCGAGGCACCGGACCTTTTTCGCCTCACTACTTACACAAAAATAACATTCATTCTCAGTAAATGCGGAGATTTATTTCATAAATTACATTACTTTCTACCTTTAGCATTGCCCTTGGTGGAAGGCCATTTTATATTCTTTCTCGTCTTCATTTTATAGCCTTGCATAGCCGCTGTGGCTGCCACAATGATACCAGCGTCAAGCCCAGTCCAACGCATTTAACGCTTCGCCCGGAAGCAAAATATCTAGCCTGGATCATGTAACGCTTGAGGCCTTCTCCCTCCAGCGTCACCACCAAAAAGTGGAATGATGCACGTGCGTATCCTTCAGTTGTTACTTTGTATGGACCAAACTGGTCAAAGTTAAAAAGTAGCCCAATCAAGACCATTGAACATGAAATGTAGCAATCTGCAGATCAGTATTGGCAGTTATTACCGTTTGTATCTCTTTTGGATATAGCCGTTCATGTCGTTCACCACGTTTCATCACCTGAGGCAGATGCTGCTCTTCAATGAGTAAAGCACCCACTGAAACATACAATAAGACAATCAGCACATTACATGCAACTATATGACCTGTAAATTCTGCAATGCATATAAACTTACAGCGTTGAACTTTAGGATTAAATGAGTCAAATCGTTCTGGGTTTAGAAGAATGCAGCAAAACTCAGTTTTCTTCAACCACCTTGCCAGCGACTTGTACATGAGACGCTCCTTGTTGAATACTGAAACAGAGCAGCAAAGGTGTATAAATAAAGAGCAATAGTGTTTTGCCATAGGGCTGATAAGAGGCACAAAGCGCACTCCCTGTCTAGAGTTTTCTGCACTCAATTTCTTTTCTTTTTTTTTTTCAACCAAAAGCCAAGACTCATAGCATTATTCCAACTCTAAATCAATGCACATTTTATAGGGAATTATATAAATATTTACAAGACAAATGTGGTACCATTTCTGTGTTTCAAACCATGGTGCTGCCAACCCAAGTAAAATGAGTCATTGTCACTGCCATCAACATCTTCGGCTCCCCAGTTGTTGTCATAAGATGGACTTGGGACACCTGCATAAACAAAGTTAAACTATAGTTGCACACATAAAGAGGCATCAAACACAATCTATTCAATTTCCTTATTTCTTTGCTTAGTTTTGGTCCTAATTACAGTAGTGCCTGCACATGCATGTCCCAATTCCATTTTGGAAACTGTACACTTACTTGGATTTCCAAATTTTTCACCACGTTCTTCCACTTCAGTTATGTGTTCCATATTACTTTTCTCAGCTTCGCTCCCGAGGGCAGCAGCACCTGCAAATGCGTGTCACAATTCAGTATTAGTAAATGTACAGAAAAACACATCAAATAAGTTCATTGCTTAGTTTCGGTCCTAATTACAGTAGTGCCTGCACATGCATGTCCCAATTCCATTTTGGAAACTGTACACTTACTTGGATTTCCAAATTTTTCACCACGTTCTTCCACTTCAGTTATGTGTTCCTTATTACTTTTCTCAGCTTCGGTCCCGAGGGCAGCAGCACCTGCAAATGCGTGTCACAATTCAGTATTAGTAAATGTACAGAAAAACACATCAAATAAGTTCATTGCTTAGTTTCGGTCCTAATTACAGTAGTGCCTGCACATGCATGTCCCAATTCCATTTTGGAAACTGTACACTTACTTGGATTTCCAAATTTTTCACCACGTTCTTCCACTTCAGTTATGTGTTCCTTATTACTTTTCTCAGCTTCGGTCCCGAGGGCAGCAGCACCTGCAAATGCGTGTCACAATTCATTATTAGTAAATGCACAGAAAAACACATCATCAATTCCCTTTTTATCACTAGGTACTTCCACTGCCTTGCATGATGACATCAAGTTACCGGGGTCTTCAGAAGTTGAAGCTGCATTTGTATTCACAGGGGCTGCACACTTAGAGGTTGCCTTTCCTGCAACAAGCACATGTAATCATAAAATATTGACACTATCACAGGCTAAGTGTACAAAAAAACACATCAAATGAGTCCACTTCTTACTCTCCAAGCTGTTCTGGACTTCTCATAAATATCAGATGACTAAGATATTCTAGCAACATGCTCAAAAAATTGAAAGAAAAAAGTAAATTCACCGTATGCTGGTTACCTAGGGCAACATTTGAATCAGTTGGAACATGCTTCAGATTATTTTTCCGGGCATCAGCATTTTCTTGACTGGCGGCTGCATAACAAAAACATTCAATCTCAATAAATTGCAAGACTTTTAGGAATTATGCCCAACAATTAGCTTACCATCAGCAGTCCTGGTACTGACATCAGAACTCTTCATGCCGCTTCTCGAGGCACCGGACCTTTTTCGCCTCACTACTTACACAAAAATAACATTCATTCTCAGTAAATGCGGAGATTTATTTCATAAATTACATTACTTTCTACCTTTAGCATTGCCCTTGGTGGAAGGCCATTTTATATTCTTTCTCGTCTTCATTTTATAGCCTTGCATAGCCGCTGTGGCTGCTACATATCAGATATATGATAAGATTAAGTAAAGGGCTCATTAGCAAGAATATGACAATACCAGCATTTAAATTCTTACTGCTCCTCTCATCTGCATTCTCCTCAGAATCCGATTCACCTCTAATACTGCCTGATGGCACAGTCTGCTTTATCCTGTTGCGCAGATTGTAGGTTTTGTTTGGATCTGACACATAGACCTTCTTCACACGACTGACCCGAGGAGGGACAACAGCAAGCTCATCCTGTGGGGAATTCGCGTTTGTGCCATTCTTAGAAGTGAGGTCGTCTTTAGAAGATTTCTGCATTGATTCATACCAATATAGGAATAAACAAACCATGATAAGGAAATAGTGCAAAATAACATTTTAATAGCAGCAGTTATAGCTGGCATAAGAGGGAAACGATAAAAAAGAAAGGTTGGATTGCCATCTACTTCAGAACAATTTGCACTATTAAAAGTGGATAACAAGAGAACCAACAAAAAATGCACTTACATTAACAATAGCAGCGGCATCAGTCGCGTGTAAATCATCAGGTGATGGAGAGACATTCATTTTCCTAGCTTTCTTAAGTTGCTCTATAAATAAGACGTGCAGTGTCACAGATGGGAATGTGCAAGTACGAAGCAACGCACAATAAGCCCAAAAAGTATAAACGAGGAAAAACAAATACCTCTCAACATTTGTTCACGAGAACCAAATGATGAACCAACCTGGCATATATAGAAAACATACACATTCATCTAAATATCAAAAGACCAAAATATCATGCATGATGAAAGAAAAAAAAACAAATCCCAATCAACAACCTCTAGTTTAGATTAACAAATATGAAAAGATGGAAGTAAGACAGACAAGCATGCTGCTACTCAGAGAATTAACTAAACCTTTTGTGAAGGTTTTGTGTACTCATCTGAACCAAAATGAGCCTCAGTGACGTTTCATTATCTTCATCAGCACCAAATGATGAACCAAAATGAGCCTCAGTGACGTTTCCATTATCTTCATCAGCACCAAATGATGAACCAACCTTGCATATATAGAAAACATACACAGTCGTCTAAATATCGAAAGACCAAAATATCATGCATGATGAAAGAAAAAAACAAATCCCAATCCTCTAGTTTAGATTAACAAATATGAAAAGATGGAAGTAAGACAGACAAGCATGCTGCTACTCAGAGAATTAACTAAACCTTTTGTGAAGGTTTTGTGTACTCATCTGAACCAAAATGAGCCTCAGTGACGTTTCATTATCTTCATCAGCACCAAATGATGAACCAAAATGAGCCTCAGTGACGTTTCCATTATCTTCATCAGCACCAAACAGCGACTGCATTTAGAGTGATTCAGAAATCAGGATTACATGAAAAGAAATGAAAACAAGAAGGGGAAGTCATTTTTCATATTACCATTAAAATATGTACTTACATTCAAAATAGCAGTTGCACCAGTAGCATGTGAATCATTGGGGATAGGAAGAAAGACACTCCCTGTCCTAGCTTTTTTAACATGTTCTGTAAATAAGATGTGCAAAATGTCATAGATGGGAATGTGCATCACGAAGCAAAGCATAATAATCCCAAAAATGATGAACGAGGAGGATCAGATACCTCTCAACGTCTGTTCACTCGTACCACTCGATGAACCAACCTGACATATATAGAAAGGATACACATTCATCTAAATATCAAAAACTCAAAATATCATGTATGATGAAAGAAAAGAACTCAACAGCCTCTAGTTTAGATTAGCAAATCTACATGTTACAAGATAAAACCCACACAGGAAGATGGAATTAAGATGAACAAATGCTGCTACTCAGAGAATTAACTATCCTAGCAGGTACTATAAATGGATTTTGGAAGAAAATTCCTTACCTTGCCAGAGAATGGGGCGACGGCGGAGGCTGTAACTGGTATCTGTGCACCTAACCTGCAGCAAAGGAAAGAGATACTCCAACTATGAAAATGGGCAAAAGTAAAGCAGTGAAGAAGAGCTAGGCAGATAAGAGGACCGTTGGAGGAAGTTCCGAAAGAAATCCAGCGCCGGTTCATTGAGGATGGAAGGATCTTTTTCATAATCATCCACGAAAGCTTTCATATGATCTATACTGGAGGGATCCATTAGCCCCCTATTCCTTTCCTGTGAACG
Organism: Eragrostis tef; assembly: GCA_000970635.1. Taxonomy (NCBI): domain Eukaryota; kingdom Viridiplantae; phylum Streptophyta; class Magnoliopsida; order Poales; family Poaceae; genus Eragrostis; species Eragrostis tef. The sequence continues at coordinate 104,947 of LAPY01000679.1, forward strand.
AATACGTATGAGGTGAATTCACAGAAACACTATATAAAGAATAGCAAAAAATTTCTAAATCATAACTGAAAGACCGAGGAGGTTAACATCTGATCGACCATCTAATCCAACTTTACTCAGGCATTATGATTTTTTTTAACAATACCCAGCCAGTACATTTGTGATGCAATTGATAGTAAAGTCCAATGATAAAACAGAACTGCCATAACTGAATCTCGTAAATCACAAGCCGATAGATCCCAATTCATTCGAAATCCCCTATAAAAAAATCCCCTACCGAAACTCTGACCACGCACCGAGATCAGTTTCCAGAACGTTTGCTCAGATTCAAGCATCCGACACGAAGTTGAAAAAGTATCGAACACAAACTACGCAGACCCGCACCCACATCAAACTCCACAATACTAAAATTGCGACCTAATCGAAGATAATCGTCAGAAACTCGATCACAAAGCATGCAACACGAAATTCAAAAAGTATCGACCACAAACTACGCAGACCCGCGCCAGATCAAACCCCACAGATACTAAAATCGCAACCTAACCGAAGGATCATCTTACAGTGGGTTGGGACTTAGGCTGAGGGCCTTACTTAGACGACCGCACGCGGGCGGACGATCGCGCACCGGGAGGCGGACGCCGGCTGGGAGGAAGGCGCCGCCGGGGTTTCGGGGTTTCGTAGCAATGACGACTCCGCGTAGCGGCGGCGGCTGCTCTTTATCAGGAGATAGTATGCGTTTCCTGCGGTTCGATGGACCTTGCCGAGCCGACCCGGCAGAGGCGTCGCTGTGGGCCGCTAACTGACTAGTGGGCCGCTCCAGCCGTGACCGTCTGGGATTCCTAAGCGTGCTTTAAGGCCTTTTTTATCCACTTCTAAACTTTTAGCTAGTCATTTTGCATTCAAATATGATCTCAGGTCTCTTAGACTTTTAGCTCACCCCATCTAAACTTTTAGCTTCTAGACTCAAAGTTACTAAAATCGACTAAACATATAAAAAAGACAAGAAACACATAAAAAGGCAAAAAAAGGACAAAAGTCAAAGACATTAGTCAAGGATCCAAACTAGTACCTCCTAAAATTAGTTAGCTAAAAAATAGATAGATAATGTTTTAGTTGGCTAAAATTAGCCGGCTAAAAGATCCAAACAAGACCTAAGAGTCGTACGATTTGACGGTGTTCAATGTGGGCTGTCTGGTGAGAGGGGAGGACTGAGACACGTGTCGAGTTGCCAGTCGGGGCGGGTGGGATTTTATTTGAACATACTTTTCATAATTTAAAAATTTTTAATGCAAACACCCAAGCTTGCACTTTCATTCTTCAGAAATTCAGAGCTAAGATCCATCATCAAGGCAAACAAACTCAACCATGCAGGCAGGCTCGCTTACATTAATTCGGTCTTTGCTTCCATACCAATCTATCACATGGCAAATGTTCTCTTCACTAAGAAATTCCTAGCCAAACTAAATGCCATCGTCCGTCGCTTCTAGTGGGCCGGTGTACAGGAGAATAACACCACCACCCCATTCCACTTCAGAGCTTGGGAAGACATCACACAACCAAAGAACAGAGGAGGCCTAGGAATACATGAATATCAAACAAGAAAACCTATACATGAATATCAAACAAGCAAACAAGTACGCCCCTGCCCTTTAAGAAAAATGTATTTGCCTATGCTACTTATCTGCGTACTATTTCATATTTGCAACCAGCCCAGTTCCTTCACCATTCCTTTTGTTTTGGGTGTGTGAAGGGATCATTCACGATCTGATGCTTCAGTGAATGACATGGAGGCTTGTGTTGTCTCATTCGACAGCATAGGAGAAGAATGTGCCGCGATGGAAGATAGGAAATTGGATGATGTAGCTGTATCACTTCCTTTCCTCATGCTCCTGATCTTAAGGTCCATGAAGTCGCTGATCATAGCGGGCTTACTGACCTTCTCTAAGTCAACATCCAATTCGCCTGAAAGCATGGCGACAACCTTTGACATGTCAGGTCGCTTTCTTGTGACATCTTGTGTACACAAAAGCCCAATTTTGAGGAATCTAAAGGCTTCTTCAAGATCCAAATCATCACCAAGAGAGCTGTCTACTATTGTCTCCAGACCTCCCTGCTCATAATATATCCATGTCTGCAAGAGGAGAACCCCATTCGTGATCTCTGGGAACTGTATCAGTAAAAACAAAAGAACGATTTAGAATATTTGCTCCTCTGTCTGTAATGCAAAGGAGTAGCAAACAACTTTCTGGGCAGTGCATATCAACAAATTAAGTTTACGACAATGACCGTGTATGAGAACAAAAGACTGATTTGAAATGCAGAACTGCATATTTCTACATGAGTTCTCCTGCAGGAAATGTGACTACTCTTATGCACACCAAAATCATGAGTCACACACATACTCAGTTGCAGAGAACTCAAGCTTAAAAAATGAAGGCACAAGCAATAATTATACAAGGAATGATAAACTTCTAACCTTTTCAAGAAGTATCTGATCTTCATATGGTAATATTGTATTGGTGTTGGATCTCCCGCTAACTATTTCTAGAAGAAGAACACCGAAACTGTAAACATCTGACTTGCGTGTCACTTGTCCTCGAATAGCATACTCAGGAGCCAAGTAACCTCTGTCAATTAAAACTCGAGTAAGGAAAGATGAAGAGGTATTAATAGGCTATTAATACCATTTACAAATAATATGGACCATCCAACTTAACTGAGAAAAAAATAGTAGAAAAACAAGGTTCTACGCAATACAGATAGAAAAAAAAAAAGATGAAGAAACTGACAAAATACAAAATGGTGATGGTAACTTACAGGGTTCCTGCAACTCTTGTGCTAATATGAGTTGCATAAGGTGGTAGAAGCTTTGCTAAACCGAAATCAGAGATCTTTGGTGTCAGATCCTTATCAAGAAGTATATTGCTTGCTTTGATGTCTCGGTGAACAATGTGGGGAATAATACTATGATGAAGGTATGCTAGTCCCCGAGCAATGCCGTGGCATATTTTTACTCGGGTTCTCCAATTGAATTGGATATTACTACGCCCAGAAGCTGAAGGGTGAGAAGGAACATTAGGATATATATCTATGAAGCTGTCAGAGTAAAAAAAAAACTTTTAATTTAAGTTACAGTTTGTACGAACACATTTGTTGTGACTGTTTCCAAATATAGATTATAATTATCTTTTATGTAGCTCGAATGTAGAAGACCAGTTACCAATATTATAGCTGAACTATATGATGTACATAAAGAAATCGCAGTTCTCATAGAGTGGCAAGAAGATTGGCAGAAAGCATTCAAGTAACCATGACATACCTAGAAGTGTTTTTGCAAGGCTATTGTTTTCATAATAATTGTAAACAAGGATTCTTTGGTCTCGATCTACACAGTACCCATAAAGTTTCACAAGATTATCATGTGAAATGTCGGATATTGACATGAGTTCATTTTGAAATTCCTTTGCTCCTTGCTTTGACTCTGTCGAGAGAACCTTGACCGCAACAAATGTTCCATTCCTGAGCTTTCCCTGTACCATTGAGTTGTCCTATGTCAAACACGTCTGCAGTAATCAACAACTTACGCATCTTCTTTCTTGAAAGTTACATGATACCTTGTACACAGAACCAAAACCACCCTCGCCAATCTTGTTTGATGGGCTAAAATTGTCCGTTGACCTTACTATCTCCTTATAAGTGTATTTTTTTATACTTGAATTGCTAGAGAGGTCTACACAAACAATGTCAGATGTCACCATAAGGAACATATTAAGGTAGAAGACGCCATATCACATTATGTAAAACGATGATATCTAATAATGTAGTTCAGGCATGAGATCTCTACCTTCACCATGGTGAGAAAAACTTTGTTGCCTTTTTGCCCTCTTTTTGCAAAAGTTAAAAAGGCACCTCATTACTGAGATTCTCAAACGACTATATCTGCCTTGGTACTGTTCCCTCTATCCACAGCTTGCACTTATGATATCAACACAAGCATTTTATCAATCTTCATCGACTACTATCATGTCCTGAAAAAGAGAGAATGGAATTGTATTTATTCAGAGAGACGTCATTATTGGAAAAGTATCACCTCATCAATGATTGCTTTCATCCAACCAATCCAACTAACTCCGGTAGCACTAAATTTCGTCCATGATTAGACCTAACCTATCATGCAACCAATAGAATTTGCCTATGACTACACTTACAATTCCTTAAAGTCCAACGTTCATCGTCAGCATAGTTCACAAATTTCCACATTTCCTTTTGTTTTTTTCCTTTTGCAAGATCGTGCCACCTTACCGTGCTTCTACTATGCCAAATATATTTATCTCATCAGTCATCACCACTGAACCAATTAAAATTTGTAAAACTACAGACAGGAAATGGCCTAGAAGCTCGCTGGAGAAAGAAGCTTTTGCATTTACAGGATCATCTCACGAATAATTCAGAGAGCATCGATCAATCAACATAGGAAGCAGCCTAGCATCCCCTACTCGGTTAATTCATTTCTTGGTCAACAGCAAAACCAAGACCGAAAAAGAACAGCAACAAGCCAACAAGGTCCCAACTCCCAAGAACAGGAGTAAAAACCCAATCTGCAACCACCCGCTGCACATATTCAGAGAAATCAACCAAGCTCACCTGAATCGCCGCCGCCGCAGAGGGACTGAACCTAATCCAGCCTAGCCGACGCGAACAGCTCCAGCAAGTCAATAATTCGAGCCAAGAACGCACCGCACCTTATCAACCCGCAGTAGAAACCGCCCCGAGAACCGTCTCCCCTGCCGCTCCCTTCGAAGGATCGGCGAAGCCTCTGCTCCTCCCTCGAGTGCCGTGCGGCCACGGGGCGTCGGGGCGCAGCAGTGGCGAGGTTTCGCAGGGGAGGAAAAGAATGGCGCCCTGGGCCGTGGGCTCTGCACTCGTGGCTCCAAGTGGTGTGCTGTAGTATTTGACTTCTCCGGTGCGTGCGGGGAAGATGAGAAGAGGAAGACCGGTCGCCTCGCCAAGACGACGAAGAAAGGGGGTGGTCAAACCGTTGACCGCGTGGCCGTGTAGGCTGGGTCCGGCCCGGCGCGGCCGTGTGG
>LAPY01000679.1:110079-124684 GCA_000970635.1 Eragrostis tef
TTAGCCGTGTAGGCTGGGTCCGGCCCGGGCCCCGGCGCGGCGCGGCCGTGTGGGCCGCGTGGGTCGGACCCATGTCACGTACTGGACCGGACTCCCCTAAAAAAAAGGTGCTCGACCGGACGTGTGGTTTGGCTGGGTCGGGCTCGACGCGGCGGCAGCGCGACCGACCGCGTGGCCTGGGGTTTTCATGTGGTGGTTGGAGTCGTGGTTGAGCCCAATCAATTGAATTGACCCAGACAAGCGTTTGGGGTGGTCCGCTTGCTACTTCTTGGACAGTACTACCAGAATGTAGTAACCTCTATACCGAGTCCGTAGGAAAATAATGCACGTCAGTCATGCAAGAAAAACTTGGTCTTGCGGTGTTGCAAAAAGGTCCATGTTGAATTCCATGGCTGTCATCTGACGGTGCGCTTTTTTATGAAGTCACACTGATTTTCATTTTTCATTTCACGAGGAGGGTGACCTGTTGAGCTGTTCAATCATTTCAAAATGAGTAGACTTCATAAAACTACAATGGTTTGTGTTGTCGTATCAGAAAACTATAAGTCTATAACAAACCTAACACCTTGTTTCAGAAACTATATTTTTTCTAAAAAAAAATATATACAAACCACCAAGACAGGGGAAAATGCACTGGAACTTGTTGCATATAAAGTCCTCAAATAAACTATTGCATAAAATCCTATAAATTTACACGTGTTTGTTTTAAAACACGTTACATGTATGCATGTGCAATCATCCCTATAGACAACAAGTTCATAATGGAGGAGCATGTAAAGTAAAGAATGTGCTTAGAATGACTATTAGTACAACGCACTAGCAGTCTAGCCCCATGCTAAGAGAACGAGTCAGTGCTAAGTAGCGCGTGTTGAGAGCCTAAACTGGTCAAACTTCTTGCTCATTTTTTTTTAAACAAAATATGAAGCAAGCGAAGGAAAAACAAACGGGCCCAGAAACGAAACTTAGAGGCACTACATAGCGGGCTGGAATGAGACTTGTATTTACTTCGATACTTGGGCCTCTAAGCTCTTGTCACAATGGGCCTCTAACTTAGTAGTCGATAAGACCACAACCAGGCCCAGCTCTTGCTACTCGCCGTTACCCTTACCCAGTGGCCGCGCACTGCCAAAGGGCCAATGCTGTTCGCAAGCGTCCAGAAACCGAACGCATTCCTGTTCCTAAAAGACATCAGAAAAAAGCTCTAAAAAGGACAATATGTGAGGCACTACTCCAAACCAAATCCATTCCAGTCGCCAGGTTTCGATCTTACCACTGCGTAAAGCCGGCAAAACAGCAAGATCTGCGATCCAAATCCCGGCCCCAGGGAAAGATCTGAATGCGACGGAGGAATCACCGGAGAAAGTGACGGCGTTCAATGTCCAGGAAGAAGACGCCCAAATCTCTGAAAAGAGGCGGGTGGTGTGCGTGTGTCACACTGCCGTAGCACTCCACATGCTTCCACTGAAACTCGTCACAATCCACAACCGAACCAAGACCAGAGCCACAACAACACGTTGGCAGCGGCGCCAGAAGACGCGGCGGCCGAAGGGGATCGGAACAGGGATTGATTTGGCGCCAAGGCCTGAAGAAATTGATGATGCTGTTGTTTTTTGGTGATGGTGAGAGAGGCATCGCATTCAACTCCAGATGCACCACTCACCTCAGGAGAAAAAGGGAGGCCATCCTCTTTTCTTCCGCACTGGAGGTTTTCAGTCGGATCGGGACCCAGGAGGCACATGAGAAGGGGGCAGGTCCATGTCTCTGCAAGTCATTGTCTGTAAGAAGTGGTGCCCAATTATACAGGCATAATGCTTCAGGTGAGTTCCATCTTGGATCTATCTGTAATGAGCTTTCCAGGATCATACCAAACTGCTTTTTACTGAATATAGCACTGGTAATCATCACGGTAGCAACTGAAATATCAATGAAGTACATAAAGGTTTACATGTGTAGCAACAGAAAAGGTTCAGCATACCGATCACTGATCTGAATTCTACGAAATGCCCTACTTCCAATGGATAAAGTTTTAAAATTTTTGCACACCACCTTGCATTGCCCTCATCAACAGCATGTTTTGAACCAAAGCATCTTTATAATAGTTAAATATACATAATGTGATAACAAAGTAGCATATGTGGCGCTATAGAACAGGAAGAGTCTGATGATCATCAAATGCAGTAAATTAGCGGGATTAGTATACCACGGAATGAGATGCTGCCATGTATACAAAATGTAGTAGTAACTACAAACAGTCTACATCTTTATCTGACTGCGCGTAATATAGAACTATGTTTGATCTATGTGCTTGGTTCCAAGTCACAAAACTAGGATGAGCTGTGGAAACATTCAGACAGGCATCTCAAAACTCGACCGAACCCACTGGAGCCATTCCAGTGCTTAGGTTTCTTGATTCCTGCCTGCTCATATAGCTATCGCAGCCATTGCCGAGCCTTCTTGCAGGAGCCGAGCTCAATAGCTGAATGCCTTGCTTGCCCATCTGCTGAACCTCTTCCGGAGAAAGTATCTTTATGCAAGACACACTGTTAACAAATTCCCTGCATACCGCATGCCCAATGAATGTAAGAGAGAAAACAAACAGCAAAAATAAAAGGTGATCAGGAACTTTATGATGTATGTTAGAACTTACTGCCACGGGTCATCACCAACTAGAAGGACATCGTCCTCTCGATCAACAAATACAAGCTGCCAGCCTGATCTCAAAGGGTCTTCCAACTGGCCCTCAAGGCCGAATAGGCGCCCCACCTCACTACGAAGTTCATCGTAGCTGTTAAATCTAGTGATATCAAGCAACCTTCCAAAGGTTCCAGATCTGTAAACCTACAGAATTATAGATTTGTCAACACAAAGTGCTTCAGGAGAAAATTTAACCTTTGTTAAGAACTGGTCCATGACGTGGAGATATCACTTACCTTCACAAATGTAGCAGGCAGTTCATTCACTTTTTCAGAACTCTCCGCACATGGAACATATCCTGATTCATCTAAGCAGCCTGGATTAGTTAGTGCTTGATTCAACGGAAACTCATTCTGAGAAGGGCTCATGAAACTGGATGTGGAATATTGAATTGTGCTTGAACCAGTATCATTCTGAAGGCTTGGAATGCCACCTTGCATCAAAAGTGACTGTGAGTCTATGGTAACACCAAATAAAAGGTGATTTTGGGGATCAGAACTTCCATCTTGATCCACTAAGCACTCTCGTCCAGGTAATGGTGCTAATGCAGAGCTTTGTGGTACACTACAAGGCGCCATATCAAATTGTTCAATCGGTGGTGAAACAACATTAGGCCGAGAAGGGATAACAGATTCCACTGCAACTCGCTTAGATGACCATGGGTCAGATACTGGTACAGGGGTGGTTGCCACCCCAGAGATGCTCGAAACTGCTTCGGAAGGTAATGGTCTCAACATTTCATGCATGGCAGAGAGATCAGATGGCATGAGAGAGCCGTTATTTGTGACTGGAATGTTCTGTTGCTGTGAGAATGCTGAAACCGTTGGTAGTGTGGAAGCAGGAGACTGAGTGGCCGAGGAAAACTGAGAAAAAAATGGCAATGCATTCGGTAAGGACTGAAAGTTCGGCAGGTGCTTCTGCTGTTGGATTTGTTGATTCTGTGGGCTTTGCACACCTTGTTGCTGGTGGTGGTGATCATGCGATTCGTGCTGCTGTTCCTGTGGTTGCAGATGAAGCTTCTGTTCATTAAATGATTGGCAGTGTTGAAGCTGTTGTTGGAGATACTCAGACTGAGAATGACCTTGAATTGTGTTGTCATTAACATTCTGGTGGTAAAGTTGCTGGACTTGAGGCTGAATTTGCTGTAGAATTTGACTAGATAGAAGAGGAGATCTACCAACAGTATTCTGAGGCTGCTGAAACTGCATTACTGCAGGTGAGATTTGCTTCGCACTGCTCTGTAAAGCTGCTGCTGCTGCTATAGTCTGGTACATGTCAGGTTGCAGACCAAGTAGGGAATTATCCTGCCTAGGCTGCATCCAAGGACTAGAACCAAGTCCGCCAAAATTCAAGGATTGGAAACCTGGGTTTGCGCTGCCTCGAAGCCACATAAGAGAAGAGGCCAAGCCATCATCTTTTGCGCCTACAAGAAACAGTCAGAAATTAGAACATTGGTAATAATTGGGCATAAGCATTAACAAAGCAATGTACTGTTCAGAATTAGGAGTTGCTAAGTGTGCAATTGTCACTTGTACCATATAAAGAAGGCAGGCCTGTTGGCCATGGACGCTTTAGTCCGAGAGCGAAAGGAGATGGATACATTGGGAAAGTTGTCAGTGGCTCAATGTCCCAAAGAGACACCCTAGGCTGCTTCTCCCCGGCAGTTGACTCATCCCATCCAACCTACATGGTTCAAGGAAAAGCATGATTGCAAGCTTAAACTAGGATGTATAAAAGTAAAACACACAATCAATGTGGAATGGAAATTTGAGCAGGATACACGTAAATAAGCATGAAAGCACATGTAGAAAGAGCTATACAAAAAGAGAGAAATGCTTATTTCAAGATCTACCTTAACAGAACGCCAGTGCGAATTCGGCCAACGAACAGGATCTAGATCACTTATTCCTGTAATTGTTCCCATGTATCTGCAAGAACACTTGGTAATTTAGACTAAAACATGATGGAATCTAATAACAGAAGGCACCCAGTGACATATCTACACTAGAGGCCAAGTGAAATGATGATAGGGAAGGAACCAATGCAATGCTAACGAAACAAATAACGTTAGATTGGCATAGGTTTGACATACCGCCTAACACTAGATTCTTCAGTCTCAAAAAGCATCCGGAAACGCATACCCACAGATATACGTGTATGGTACACAGCTTTCACGTACTTAGTCAATGGTATGACAAACTCTGAAGGGCTTGCCCTGCAATGTGCATGGAAACGCATGAGTATTTGAGAGGTAAATGACCAGATAGTTAAGAAACTGTGCTTACCTTGGATTATAGAAAATAGTAAACCGGCTATTGGTTGATGCAGCATGAGCTGCTGCAGCAAGCAGACCAATATGCATGCTATCACTAGACAGTACCGACGATGGCATGACAGTTTGTGGCCTGTTTGCCCGACGAATTCCCAGAAGCAATTGATTGTTGTCGTTCCTATTTAAAGACATGAATGAATACATCAATACAATCAACAGAAAGTATGCTGGATGGAGGTTTAACGAAGTGAACAACTGAGTGATTGTAAGGAATATCTTTAAAAAAATGGCATACCAGATAAAAAGGACAGAGTCTCCAGCGACCAGTCTCTTTGCACTAACAAAGACACTCCAACCTGTTGTCAGAAGATGCCGCTTTGGTTGTCCTACACCACATATGTAATTTTTAGGTTACTTTTACACTTGAATATACAATGCCACAACGACTGTGACTCTTACATGAATATTATGATACAAGACTATGGAACTACGAAAAAAATCAGAACATTAATTAATAAACCAACAAAAGTTACTGGAAACTAACCACGAAAGATATGACGAAATTTCCACTCGTTTCCATGGAGATCTTTTGCGAACAACTCCTGCGCTGGAGGCTGCTGACTGAAATCCTACAGAGTTATTAAAGGAACTTTTAGAATCACTAAAGTTTTGTCTTGCTTGATATGAGAACAAAACATATCCATTGAAATGACATAACTGACCAAGAACACATACCAGTGGAGGAAACACTTTCTCTGCTGCCCGGCGGGGAACTGAGAATCCGCCATGTGTACTTGTGTCACTCGCAGTTAATGTTTTGCAAAAGTAATTCGTTGGTTGCTTGCTGGCAGTGCCCAGGTCGGCAGGTAGAAATGGGTCCTTGAGCTCTTGCTACAACGAGAATCACAAAATTAGCTTCCTAGATTAGAGAAAGCAGAAGTATACAGATATGGATGGGAATAGCTTGGATATACTGTCTTACTGGACTGAGTGGCTGCAGTGTCATCTGTGCATAAACCTCATCTGTCTCTGCATCAGCCTGAAGAAAAAATGCAGCAGAGCTGATAAAACAATAGGTAGCAACAAAAATTGCTTGGTACAGATGAACTATATAACTCCAAACTCACATGCATAGTCACGTTATGCAGTTGGCATATAAGCTGCGGAGGCAGGCTAGGATAGTTGGGGATCTGTGCCTCCATTTCCTTATTTGTTGATGCTGCTACCTGAAATAGATACTTAATAAGTTCATTGACATTTCAAAAAAAGGAACTTTATTTCTGGCAAAACGAGTTAAGATCTGACCAGATGCTGCAAGTTAGGGAATTCAGGACCACGCAAAGGTCATGATGTTGACAATATTAATACCTAGATAAATTCTGCAATACTTGTATCTTATTTCCTTAGGAATCTGAAGTGCAGGGAAGAAGAGTAACCTGCTCACCGTGGCCTTGAGGAAAATACACCACTCTACTACCGACCGCAGGCAATGAAACAAGGGGACCGGCACAGGCATGCCACAACTCAGAATTTAGGCACTTGTGCTCTTCTGCTTCTGAAAAGCCAAAATCATTTGTGCAGAAGGCATAACAAATTAACAGTATAAAGGGGTACAGATTGCTCATAAATTTTAGCAGTAACAGGCTCTAGGAAGCATATCCAAAATTCTGAATTTAAGAAGTTACTCTGAGCAACATAGTAATGCAACTAGTATTTGAGTATCAAAGGGATTTATTTCAGCAAACATAAGTTTCTAGGGAAGAAACACACTTCTTCTGAACAATTCTGCATCAAGGGAAGTTTTATTCTTCGACTGAACCAAATCAGGGACTCAAGAAGAACCAAAACGATCGCATCATGTATTTTCCCATTTTTTAATCTATTAGAGGTTATGTTGCTAACAAGACAAATCAGCCAAGAGAACACTGAATTGATAACTTGCCACATTGGACTGAACTGGATCACATAATTACTAGTAAGAAATTTAAGGGAAAACCAAAGGACAGCAGTAAACAAACTTATCTCAGAAACTTAAACTACCCAGGGAAGAGGACAGTACTAATGAACTAAACACAGCAAAATTTTTGGTACAACCCGTCAAATGAATGGCAATACAAGACGCCTTACCTTCCGGCGACGCCGGCTGTTCCGGGAGGCCCCCGGCGTCCGACGGCGAGAGCTTCATTCTTCCGCCGCCACTCGCCGACCGATCTAAAACCCAATACAGGAGAGCACGAAATGAAGAGGGACGGGGGAGAGAGAGCCGAAGCAAGGCTCCTTCTGTCTACTCCAAATCACGCGCCCTTGCAAGCATGTGCGCGGTCCGGGTGGAGCCGCCAAGCACCATCGCTTTCTCCACCGCCGAACCCGCCAAACCTCTCACCTNNNTTACATCACGGCGGGAGCCTGTCGATGCCGGAATCCCAGTTTCAACTCCGGGGAAGCTTCAGAGCTTGCGGGGAAGAAGCCGAAATGTGCAAAGGCGCCGCCTTTGCGGCTCCGGCAGCACCAGGAGACACACCGGCACGCCGAGACCACTTGAATGAACAAGGCACAGCTTCAGATCTCGCCGCCGCGAGCTTCAGAGGTACAGCTCCAAGCTCGAGGCAACCCGGCCGCCGCCGAAGCGCAGATCCGACCGCCGCCGCCGGAGGGGACAAGACAACACGGAGCGGAGCTTCTTGCCTTGCAGGTCACTGTTCCCTGCTTGTGGTTGCAGACGAGCTCCAGCAAGTAGTGGGAGTAGCCTGCAAGGAGAAGTGTGCTTCTTGGTTCTTGCTTGCTTCGCTTCGTCTACCTCGTGCTGCCGTTCCTATGCGCTCCACCTCGGGGTTTTAAGTTTTAACCCCACGAGTGGTGCTCCTCCTATCACTCTCTCTCCCCTTCCCTATGCGCTTTAAACCAAAGCTTTTTCTCTCAGCGGCCGCAGCTACATGCTTCTGGTAAAGTTTTTGCACCTCTTTTATTTTTTCCTCTTTTTTACTGGATGTATGTACATGGCCGGTTTGACATTGGTTCCTGCCCGGCTGCTCCACGACCAGCACCACCAATGGCGTGGCCGCGTGGGATCGAAACGTGTTGGGAAGAAAAGGTGCCGCCGAATCGAGTTTCTGCAATGGTCATCGAGTGGGATGCGTTTCATGGATCCTCCATGATCCTGCCTTTTTTGACCTGTGTTTATTCACCCTGATTGGCTTTATTTCGTCCAGCTGGTCACTATAGATTGACAGTGTGGACAGGGACGGAACAGAGCAAATCGACATGTGTTATTTGTGATGGTAATTATTAGCGTTGTTTAATGCAACATCAGGCTCGTGGAAATTAGTCTGACTTAACTGCAGCACGGTGAAGTACAGTAATCCTCCTATACAGTTACACATTCCATTCCATTGTGGCTTCGTCTACTCCAGATTGGGCAAAAAAAAAAAAGAATCCACATCCAATTGCATACTCCATACAGTACGTATATATGCCGACTCCGTACAATGCGCATAGATACGGAAATACCGTACCGTACAAGGCTGGTTCTTCTTTAATGGAAAGAAATAAACGAATTGTCCATTAAGAACCCGGACTCCTATGCAAATCAAAAGGCTTTGCATGACCGATTAATTCTCACCTTTTAGCATAGTACTCCTACTCCATACGAAAGCGGCGACCCGTGCAACTATTCATACAAGCTGTTCATCATCAACGAAGGACCACCAGAATCCAGCGTCACTACTATACCTGCACGTTCACATATAAAAAAAGCAGAGCTGACCGTCCCATTCCACAAGAAAAGCCGAATCTGAGCTCGTCACGTTGCCGACACCGGTTTAAGGTCCATATTAAACGGTGAGACATTTCATTTCCAACCGAAAAATGTAGAAATTTCACCAAATTTTTGAAATTTAGATACTGCAGGGCATTGAGACTGTCAGAATGCAGTGATAATTTAATAACCACGAATTGGAAAACAATTTTAATCAAATCCCTTAAAATGGGAACAAGTTCACACATCCATGGAGCAAACAAAATAAGCACAGGCAAGGCAAACGTCGTGAAAAAGCCGATAAAGCGGTTGCCCTTTGAAGGCGGCTCTAGCCGGTTTTGCACTACTCGATCACATGGCGAAAACATGGCGATGCCATTGCCATTGTCAAGAAGCATCTCGCCGTTGGGAACACGGACACGATCCAGCAGGAGCTTTGGATAACTTGGATTCCGCTCCGACAACGACCTGACCGACGCGTCCCCGGAGGTGCGCCCGCCCTATCTCCTGCTCGCAACAGAGCAGAGCAGGCCTCGAAAGGACTTTTAGGTCCATTCCCCAATTAGCCACTGCCATCATGCGCCCAATCCCAGCGGCTGCTGCACAACACAAGGATGGAAGTGGAACACGTCGAGAAATGCCTCGAAATATTAGTATTAGCGCGAGAAAACTAGAACTGCTGCTTCTGATTTCTAGTTGGTGATGATAAATAATTCGTGTATAGTTGTAGGCCATGCTTGCACCGTGTACGTACGGCCATGCATGTACCTTGTGGATCCGATGCTGCGCCAAAAGCAAAGCCTGTGCTGGAAAAGAACAGGTCATCGTCGTCGTACCTCGCGAGGACATCTTGTCTCCGCAAATTTTCAAAGCAGTCTTCATGGATTAGTTGATCACTGGAATGTTCAGGGAAACTGATTTGTTAGGGCGCAGATTAAGGAGGAGGATTGGTCTGGTCCTGGTAGTCATTAATGACATATGAACTAATCCTTGATTTATTTTCCAGCACAGGCTTTCTGCTAAGTCCTTTGTTTTTTTCTTGTGGTGCCACACTGCTGCACACCAAGGCGTATATGATCAGATAAACATTTGTGGAATGGTAGTAAAATGCTATAGTAAATGCTGATGTATTCTGTCTATACATTCCATACTGTAAGTTTTGTCAGTCTGAAAATACTGCTCCAGTATCCAACTATTACCACAGGAATACATAAACATTTGCAGGGTGGATGTAAATCCTGATCTATTTTATTACTGTTGGTCAGTCCGAAGAAGTATCCAACTACCAGATTGTCACTCGCAGAACCAGAGAGCCGATGAATCGACTTCTGGCCGGTTGATGGACTATCTTAGAATGGTGATGAAGAATATTGTAACATTACAAAACTGCAAGCATGAATTTTCTACTTAGGGAAGGGAACTAAATGAAAATGATACCGTTTCTTGGGACCTGGCCACAGTAAAACTTTGTCATGAATTGTGCCTATCTGCTCTCATCCATGCACTCAGTATACAGTACCGTGGAGCTTGCTAGGACCATATTATTGCTCATGTTGTGGTACCTATTACCTAAAAATGGTCCCTCAGCTCGCTCCTAAGTCTTATCTCTATCTGTCTCTCTCTATGACCACTTTGGAGAAAGGGCTGGATTCTTTGTGTGAAACTATAGCCAAATCCAAGGAAGAGTCAAGTGTAATTATCCTTTATTTTGTTTCCTTGCATTGGCAGTGGTGAGATAGGCCCAATTCATTTGTTGGAGGCACTGTGGGGAATGATCTAAGACTAGGAGGGACAGAGAGTTGCAACGTGCTCATAAGTAGGCATGAGCAATACTTCCAAACGGTAGGTGCACTATAGATGTTGCACAATTGTACGTCTTACCTTTGTGTGGTAAAAACCTAAAAATGTACTTGCTGAATATATCCATTGTATGATCTCTTGGTACCCTAGCTTGAACTGTTAGTAGAATTTGCTAGATAGGAGCTTGACATTGACATTTCGATGCAAGACCACTTTGTACTCTCTCTTTTTTTTCATTTTTCTTTTTTGTGCACGGCCGGAGTACTCTTTACTATGGTAGCAAATCATCAATCTTTTTCATACAAAACATATACGTCATTTTTATGTTTTTGGTACAAACTAATTGCGCTCTTTCCTGCATTACTGAAGCTTATACATACATGTTTGTAGTATGCAAGTTTTTGAGCTGGATGATCTTTTCTTTCACCACCTACCTGTACTACGTACCTCCGTTACTAGCCATTGGAAATTTCTGCAAGGACGATCGACGCAAATGCAACGGCCCGTCTAATCCATATACCGTCGTACCAGCGTGTGCGTTAACTCAGCATTACTGCGTCGCACATGTACTGTGTGTGGTCGCGTCTCCTTTCCATCCCTTTGTTGCGTCAATGAACAGTGGAATCGTGCTAGGTGACTGGGTGCCCGTACCGCCGCTGTACAATTGTCACCGGTTGAATGAATGAATGAATCCACGGAAATAAATTGGCATCAACTAATCGCCCAGAAGCGACACTGTGAGCGCAGACCGGCTAATAGTGCAGCGGCACTTCTACAGTACTTGCAAGAGATATTAATCCTGGCAAATTGGAGGGTCAGATCTGGAAATATTAATGTGTGTAACTAGCTAATCTATCGATCCAGAAATTTTTTAATAAATAAGTAAACATCAATGCACCGGGTAATAGTTACTTTTTGTTTACCCCAATCAATGTTTCACATATAGGATTTGACATGCTCCCCTGTTTTCCTTTTATGGTCGTTAGAACAAGTTGCCTAGTGTGAATTTGCACTGGCTAGATTGTCTTAACGGCATCTCAAGAAAAGTTAATGGAGAGAGTGAGTTATTATATATTGATGTAGCTCTAAAACTTATATAAGCTACTACTCTGAAACAGATCTCATGATAATCCAATGGCTAGCTAGGCTAATGAGCTTCTGTCATTGCAATGCGCGTGCTCCCGCTTGCAAGTGCAGCCTCACTCTGATCCCTGATGACGTGGAGTACCTTGGAAACTCCTAGCGGAATAATATCGAAAAATGATTAGCTCCAATTAATTTACTCTGCAGTATACAATACTCACACCTGGTCTAAAGCATTTTGCACTGGCGCTGTACACACGATCTTGTAGAGTTTAATTATCGGACAAGGTACATTCAGTCCTGCAGGATAAAAGGCTGACCAAATCCGTGGTGCAGACTTCTGCATGGACTGGGAGGCTCTGCAAAATGCTCGCGCTGATTTGCAGTATCAGGGTTCAGGAACTGTTTCTGCATGGATGTATGAATATCATTCTTTTATGCACGGAAGGATTTACAGGCCCAGCATTTTGCATGTGAATTTTACTGAAGACGTACTTGCTGAAGAAAGAAATGGCAATCTGAACCTATAAATTAACTGCATGCGTAATTTCAGCCTGCTGAATTTACGACGGATCGATCGTACGTATAGACCAACACATTGTACGTAGCAATGTAGCAATTGTCGACAATTGAATAGTCTCCCTCCCACCTTGCATGCATGCACCCACACCTTCCTCGTCCATCCAATAAATCGGTGGGCCACCTAGGATGACCAGTGGGCCCGGGTGCCCGTGCTCGGGGCAAAACCTCGCAAGGGATGCATGTGGCGGCAAAAGCATACATGAGCCTGACCAGACAATTTCATTGAGCAGCTATATCGTATGTATTGTCAAAAGTGGTCAAGAAAGGCATCCAATGATGCTTCCTAAGAATGGCCTTATTCTCCCCCAAGTCAGGGCCAAGGCCTTGGCTTTCCCGCTATCGCGCTATCAATCAACAAAGAAAAGCTTGGTTAGGTACCATCAGCAGGGTAAAAATATGAACAAATGTCTATTAAACAGGTAGCCACTTAAATTTCTAATCACACATAAATTATAATGTATCAACTCCACTCGTTTGTATGTCTATATAGGACAACCTTTTTATATGGCTCCCGCTAAGGTAGTCCCAAATAACTATGGACCGTCTATTTGAGTAGATCTCGAGGCAAAAGGTAAAGTCTTGTACCCTATGGTGCAAGACTTCACCAATAATTATTATTTATTGTTTTTTGGAGAGTAAAATAATGTAAGACTTTGTGCTCCTAATTTTGAGGATCTCATACTAATGTTGGTTGTAGCCAAAACAGAAAATTAATTTGTGCCAAGCGTGAGGAGAGGAAATTATGTGACAGGAAATTTGTGTCACGTTGACACAAGTGCCACGATCCTTGTTTTAGAATGCACGTACATTTTTGTAGCTAGCTTTGGAACGTCAAATACTTTTGGAACGTGGCAGGCAATGCTGGTGTGGCTGAAGCGGTGTACGTGCGGGTGCGGCCGACCGATCCATACGAAGCGGTGTACATGCTGCCGGCCGATCCATTTTCCAGCGGTGCGTGTAGGAGCGGCCGGCCGAGGGATCGAGACGAATGGGCCATGAAGGACGGGATTAGGAAGCAGCCATGAAGGATGGAGGTCTTTCCTTTAGAACAGAGACGCTGCCATTTATTTCTATTTTCTGTTAGGAAAGTTTGTTTGAAAAGCGGCTTCACGATTTATCAATTAGTTAACATTTTTATTTACTTTAATTCAATAAAATCAAAGGCCATGATTGATTTGGAGTCTTGCACCTTAAGGTGCAAGAGTAGGAGGTGGGACTACCGTAGAAGGCCTCTTTTATATGAATGCTTCACCTTTGTGTGGTTTATCACTTCTCGTGTAGTTGTGTGTGTACTGCTTCTAGCTAGATAGAGTGCAGATGTAACACCTCGTCTCTGCTCAGCTGTACACACAGTGAGGTTCACTTCTTCAAGTTCACTATCTGGTCAGAGCATACTCCTATATAGCTAGGATCTCCGTGTGCTGCATGCCTGGATGGATCCATGATGGCAAACTATACCTGGTAGTAGCAGGCCCATTGATTGGTTGCAAATAAATATTTGAACAATTTAACATTCCACTATTAGAATAATATCAAACACAACACGTACCAATTTCGTTTCCTTGAGTAGAGAAACATATGCCAGTTCCCTCGCATTGATAGACAGGGGACCCCTTGAACCTAACCATTCCAGAACTCGCATAATCTCAATTAACCCTACTGACGCATTCCTACTAAATCCCTATGCAAGGCAGCAGCAAAGGTTGGTCAGAAACATGCAGTACAGCTCACCAAATCTACAAAGTACCTATTATTACTATTCAAGCTTGATTACATGGAACTTATGGAGATAAGTAGGTAAGTTCATCACTGTCACGTATTGATCACGTTCGTGCGCAAGGAATATATGCATAAATAGTCTTAGAGTGACAGCACACATGCTAAAGCTACGTGCTAACAGAAGCCTAGCTCGAAAGACCTCAGTCTGCGCACTGATCCTTATCTGAGAAGGAACTGGTGGTTAATTAGCTAGCCGATAACCACAAGGACCGGATCTAATAAGGATAAGACCTAGATATGATATGCCATGTGGCCTGGTCACAGGTTGACACCAGGACAAGGTACATAGCATCTACAAACTAAGAATTTTGATTTACATTGTGCAGGAATGGTCTAGACCCAAAGAGGCAAGAGGGGGAAATGATGATGATTAGGAGGGAATCAATGTCTCCTGCTGAGGCTAGCAAGCTTTTATCTGCATGCATGTCGTTAAAGACAACGACATGATTTGCCAATGCCATACCATGTAGCTATGCATATGCAAGCAAGTTTCCTGCCTTGTCTCTCTTGATGAAATATATTACCACACGACAGCATGAGACAAATAGGCAATTTGCTTTTCATCTAATCAAGTGCGACTCGATGAACAACTTAAAGCCAAAAGCCAAGTTATACAGTAATGCTTCTAATATATATATATA
>LAPY01000679.1:148345-160837 GCA_000970635.1 Eragrostis tef
GCTCCTCCCTCCTCCTATCAGTGCCTCCTAGATCGAGGTCATGGGCGGATGGATGGAGGAGGAAGGAGAAAGTCCTTGACCTTTCAGTCAGTCCCGCAGTCACCTCAACTCACCGCACCTTCTTCCCCCGCCACCACGGCTTCGGCTATCCAAGTGGGCTTGGCGTGGGGTGGGGTGGCGGTCGGTAGATGCGCGCAGAGCAACCGACGGTCAGTCGGTCAGTCCACCGGCACACGCCATTTGCTTCCGCCCCCGCCACATAATCTAACTCACCTCACAGCCAGCCGTAATAACGGCGAAGCAATGGACGCCGTACGATGAAGAAGGCAACCGAAACCACGGCGCGGGTAAAAACAAACAAACGCGGACGACGGACGCACCCGCGGATCTCATCGCATGATTCTCATCAGAGACGGCTCAGAATTCCAGATCCTTCAACAGTGTACTCCGCTGTTTTTAATTGCTTTGGATCTCGTCGCCTCCCTTTCCCCCCGATCCCTGCACGTTCACGTGGGCGCCCAGCAGTAGCAGCACGAGTTCCTTCCCACCTCGCGTCGGAGGTGAAAGACCCAACCGCCGCTGCGCGAGCCATGCGATGCGGCTGGGGCAGCGTCGCCGTTACCTCGGCGGGTAGGGCCGCAGACCGAGCAGAAAAAGGACTCTACTAGTGTAGTCGGATCTGATCACCACGTCGTGGCGGCTAATCGTGTGCGCGCTTTTGCGAAATGAAGACGCATGTGCTTGATTAGAAGAAACCATCAGTTTATTTAAGCGTTACGGACGCGCAAGCGCCATCGAGCACAGGAGGAAAGATTAAAGAAGGGGTGGCCCGTCGCTTTTATGATGCGATGTGATCAGATCAGGATTAGGCTGGTTGATTAGGGGAATTGTCTGGTACAGCCATGGATGGACGTATGGTAGGCTAGTACTAACTAACAAGAGATAAACAAGCAGTCTAGGAGGGCATAGGGACACGTGAAAGCCATCGTCAGAGTTTTTCTTTTAAAATTATACAGTACAATGCACACGCTCACAATACACACGCACACTTACTTTTATGAACACACGTACGCAAACCTTACCTCTATAAGCACCTCCAAAAGACTAAGCACCTGGCAAATCTGGAGATTCCCAAAGTCACCAAAGGCGCCTCGTTGTCGATAGGAACGCCGCTTACCACTTAACGCATAATGCTGGTAAATCTTAGAAAATTCGCTCCTACCAGAAGTCGAACACAGGACCTCAAAGATGTTACTCAGGTATCGTAAGAGTGTGATGATGACTTCTTAACGGGTCGCTTTGGGCCAGGTTAGAGGGACTTCAAGGCCCTGATGCTAATGATGCCTTGGGCCCGCAATCTATTGGTCGTGTGGTCCGTAGATAAGCCCCCTCCCCCTCTGCCGCGGAAAACACAGAGAGTATAGGCCCACAATCTGTCTGCACCTTGTGTTTGTGGATAAGGCCTCTCCCGCTGAAAAAAATCTGAACCCAGGAACACAACAAATATCCAAAGATGTCGGCCCAAAGCGATGAACTAAATGTCTCTGATGCTGTGAACGTGTCCACGTGGCCCGTGTGTCACGGCCAGCGCCTGCAGTGTGCAAACCAGTACAGTAGTATGCCGTATGCGCGTTGACGAAACGTCCTGCCTCGCGCGCCCTCCCGTGCACCCTCTTGCCGGCGAGACGCCCTGCCACGCGCTGACGCGCGCCGCTTCCCCTCCCACCGTGTGCGTCGCGTCTCCCCCTCCCACTCCGTGCGTACCTCCACGGCGACACGGCGTGCAGCACCTGCCGCACCCGCGGAGATGGACACCTCGGCGGCGCTTGCCGCGCAGCACCTTGCCACGCGCGAGCAGTGGCGAAGCTACGTACAGCTTCCCTAGTGCACTGGCACCAGGGTAAATCCTAGTTTTATCACTAATAAACTTGATTTTGAACACTTAAGCACCAGCTTTAACTTCTAAATACTGCATCTGGCACCACCCATGTGCTAATTCTAGCTTCGCCCCTGCGCGCGAGGAAGCCTTCTTGGCCTCTTTTCCCTATCTTTTTACTTCCCCAACCACAGGCCAACTTGCTTATACTTCCCTAGCCCAACTCAACTCCAGGCTAGCAAAGTGCCCGTGCATAGAAAAAAATCACAAATAATTTGTTCTGCTTTGAACCAACTCAAAATGGTCAAGACAAACTTGTATGCGCTTGAAGAACAGGGGCGGAGCCAGGTTCAGGCCAACCTGGGCTCCGGCCCCTCCTTGCTTTGCTTAAATCTTTGAGGATTTGAAGCCATGGTGTAGGAAACCAACAGGAAAATGTGTTTAACTCTTCATTTCGGCCCTCCCTTGCCTGCAAGTCTGGCTCCGCCACTGTTGAAGAATAGAGTAAAGCTAAATAAGATGAAATAAATTATCCATGTTTTGGTCTAAGTAACCGGAAACAACGGAAAAATACAATTGTTAAATGTGAACAGGCGAATGATCATATGCATTTAAGTGTAACAGAAATACAAATTCAGAGTCATATACAAAGATTGTGCATTATAATAGTTTAGTAACACGGGTGAGCCATAGCAACATGTCACGATGGCTTTCCAAAGTAACTAGCTGCCCGCGGGTGAGCCGGCTATTTCATTGATAGGCAAACGCCCATCCTATTACTGCAATTATAAGCTTTGCAGATCATAAGGAATATCACAATAAGTAAAACATAACAATGATGCTCGAGGAGCAATGCGTAACTAGCAGAGACCCCACCCCACGCGTTGCCGCGGGTGTCATAAATATAATAGACACGCGTGAAAAAAAAAATATTGGATGTAAATTGGTCCAACATTAAAGAAAACAATTCGGCTTTTCAATGTCATGTAACATACATATGGAAGCATAATTGATTATTTCAATGTCCAGACACTGATGATATGCAAAAGGAGACATCCATGTGATATCTTTTGTTTATTTCTGACTTTATACACCATGAATGACTATTTGAAACTAAATCAATTTGGAAGGAGATATCAAAATCACAGATATGATAAATCTTTTCCAATTATTCATGTCAATGAAATAGCAAAGAAAACACTCAAACACAACTGACACCAAAAGTAGGAAAACACCTAGGAAAAGGGATGCTGCATCCATGTAATAATTTGTTTGGTTCAGAGGAAAAAGAAGCTGATGTACAGCTAATCCTGAAACGTAATTGTGGAGTAATATAGATGTTTGAACACTGTAAGATACATAAAAGATTACAGGACCTACAATTTGACATAGCATAGCTGACGCTAAACACTATATGACAGTCCACTTGATGTCCTGCAAGCAATGGGTTGCTAAAATGAAAAGGTCTCCTGAGAATAGAATTAGAGACAAAATATTATGCACTGAGCTTGATACCTCTTCCAGTAGAGCATCATGTGATCTCTACAATCCTAAGAAATAGGAATAAGTCAGAGATCAATATAAGGAACAGCTGCAAGGGAAGAAAAAAAAAAGACCACATAAAAATGCAAAATGAAAAGGGAACAGAAATCATGCTTATAGAAGTTCATTTAGACCATGCGAAACAAAGAGAAAACATATACATTAGCCATAATAAAACAGCACATAATACGCTATATAATAAAGGTAGTCGTGGCAGACAGAAGTGTCCTGGCTGCTAGTGAGCCTACAACACAACCAAGGGGATTACCCACCGATTCACCGTTTCGGAAACATGTATTATATCTGAGTTGATTCTAGCAAGACCTTAACTATTAAGGAGTTCAACAGGAAAAAAAGGGGTGATTTTTTCAGTTCCTGGGCCAAATAATGACCCAATTATGACAATATTAAATGTTCCTTAAAGTATATAAGGACAATGAATCACCCATTGCAATCACAATGTACAATTCGCATTGGTTACAGTAATACCTTAACTAAGTTTTGAGGATGGTCAAATAAGTAGGTATTAAGGAAATGCGGGCGAAATAAGGAAAAAATACATCTGTACCTCATGGAAGTCAAGAAAGCGAAGGGTAACATCTCAAGAAAACGATAAAATACAGTTGCTCTGTCAAATCTGGCCTCACAGTAGGTCAGACGATCTAAAAATAGTCTGACCAGAGCAACTGAGATTGCATGTCCATCTTCCGGCATTGAATACGTAGGATAAAAAAGAAGCACAATTAACTAACAGATATGAATAGAAATCATCTCAAAAAATACTCAAACATAATTGAGCAATATTGCCTATAGGGACAGCAGTACCTATATCCATTGCAGCTCCGACTTTGTGACAGTTCCTCTTTACCCTTTGCTTCTCCTGCTACTCATTGTTCGGCTTCAGCTCAACTTGAGGAATAAGGAAGAGGTCACTTGAAGCAGAACAGTTCAGTTTACTGAATGGATTAAAAAAAGAAAAGAAAATTGTACCCGTGTACAACAATAAGCATTGTATTTTGGGTCAGACAATGACTGCATCTCGTTATCAGTTTAGTGTAAAAAAGATTATACAGTGGCCCTAAAATATTCTAGGAAACTGTTCTAATATAATAATTCAAGTGACCCCACAGTGTATGGACAAACGAAATCTAAAAAAAAAAACTCATTGTGCTTCTATCTGAGCTCAATGACCCGTTCCTATTTTATTATAAAGATCAGAATGGCAGATCTTTACCTCAATGAGCCATTCCCATTTTATTATGAAAACACCAGGAGATCTGACAGTGGAGCCTCAATCTAATTTCAATGAGACATTCACATTCTACTACATCTATATATCAGATTAGGCAGGCTTCTATGGGAACACTGGGAAATATAACTATAGATCGCATGAAAAATAGCTATATTGGCGCAAAAGAAAAAGGGTATGATACCTGGGTGTGCTTGTAATTAGTAAGTGCTTCTGTCAAACTTTATTACATAATAAAGGGATGCATTATAGCAGAGGATAACCATTAGAATGCAAATGAAAGGTCACTTTGGATGCAGGCATGATATTTCCTCCGGCATAAAGCTGAACGAGAAATTCACGAGCGTCAATTTTCAAAAAAAATAAAATAAAATAAAAACGACATACTATATTCAGATGACAAAGAAAGTTACAATTCAGAATAACTGACATGTTTAAGCTAGTCTCATGCAAATGTCGCTGTAAATAGCCAAAATATACAGTGGCGAATGCTAGCAGGTATAGCTTATTCTAAGTTAAGTAAAATGCTAACCTCCTTGACTCATCTGTTTGTTTTGCTACTTCATGTCTGGTTTTTGAAACCTGAATATTCTAGACAGCAAGTAAATAGGATTCAACAGTTATTTTAAGCATTGAGTTTACATATTATGATCCAAATCAGGATATATATGTATAGGTTGGGACTTGCAACTCTTGGTGGCTGGAGCTTCAGAGATGCAAAATTTAACAGGCCTATTGGATTTGAGTGAAGTGGGCATAAATCATCTTGTGCAGGGAGGCTATTCAATTTGTAGAAAAGGAAGGAGTCTACATAATGAGACAATAATAGCTAAATGACAACGATTATAAGACCATATGCTTCTATACAGGCATAAAGCTACAAAAACAGATTAGTGTTTAGAATAATCAGAAGAAAATACGACGCATTCGCACAAATGGCCACATGATGTACCATAAATTAATTCCATGCAAATGATAAAGTGTTAGTCTGAGTAGATCCACAGGTCGCGGATCACTTCCGGTGATGGTGAGCAACACCCGTAATCAGCAGCAAGCAGCATACGCCTCCAACCGTGACCACTGAGCAACACATCCAAATGAGTAGATGAGATTCCTTACCAAAAAAAGGGGGGGCTAAAAAGAAATAATCGGTAGATGAGGAAGGGAGATGCGAATTCTATGGAATCACCTCGCAGGGCAACTTCAGTCCTGAACCGAGAACTGCCGAGGATGGGGAAGGAGCAGTGGAGGAGCGAAGTATGGAGTGGGGTGACCAGACTCACCTCGCAAGCAGGCGAACTATCTGGCTTCTGGCAGCCCTTGTGGCAACGCGTTCAACCCTGCATCATGCATGGTCATCCCAATTCGCAAGAGGAACGGCTACATAAAGTACGGACCGGATCAGTCGTGGCCGCCGTCGCAAGAAGGGGCTCTACAAAAATGACATCTGGGACTTGACCCTGGAGCCTGAGGAAGAGGAAATCACAAATGAAACTGAGGAAGATAATTATGGAGCAGGTATATGAACAAAATAAACTAAGGTGTACACAATGCATATTAGATGTGCTAGTATTTACAAATGAACGTGTGCAAACATAGCAGGTGAACAGGTGCTTGGAGGAAATAATGCTCAGCAAGGAAGAAAAAGACAGATCTTACCTGACAAGGAGCGAGATGCTGTTTACAGGGCCTTACTTGAATTGAGTAACAAAGGCAAACTACCGTTTGGCAGCACAACTAAGGTCTCCAGAAAGTTTGGAGTCCATATTTGGACAGTTCAGCGCATTTGGAAGGATTCAAAAAAGCAAAAGCGAGCTGGCATGCATGTGGATGTGTCATGCAAGAAGAAATCTAGAGTTGGTTGCAAGAAAAAGAACATCGACTTTTCGCAAGTCCCACTGATTCCTTTGAATAAAAGGAGAACTCTAAGGGCCCTATATCTCGAAGTGGCATCAGAAAATGTATATGACGCCATATATCCTGCATGTGCAAGCATTCGAGGAAAGTTAAAAAACTCAACTGTACAGGAAACATGTTACTTTGACTGCAGAAAGATTAAAAAAAAAATCATCTGGAGTGGCATGATACCCGAGGTGTAGAGGTCAATAGTGCACAAGTAATGTTGCTGATGTAGTTACATTGAGCATTCTACTGCTTTATAATCCTTCCTAAACATTTGTTAATGTGTTTTGATTTGTTTGTAAAATAGCATGTTACTAAAAAAAATCAGAGCAGCAATTCTACATAGGGTAAACATATTACATGGAATGTCAAAAAAGACGGAACCGCCATGCAATAGACTCTATAGGCAGCAAAGTGCAAGGTAGTAGTGAGGTAACATATTGAACAGGATTCCTAGGAACTATTTGGCACGGATCTAATCCAAAGACCAACAATGAATTCGGACTCCAAATTTTAGAGTTGTAAGGGGTGTGTTTTACTAGTATGTAGCATGTCACCCTCCACTCTGTACTTTCTCATGTACAGACTGTTTTGTGTGCAGCACGAGATGGGAACCTAACAGTTCCACATTTATTGTTTTCTTTTCTGATAAAACAATCCAACAATTCAGTACTTGTAATGTCCAACTATACTTGCCAATATTTAAATCTGAGAGAAATTACTATATTATAAGAGTCATGAATTTACCTCAACAAATTCTAGCTTAGTCAAATACAATGAAGTGGGATCACTAAATAGATAAAGTGTATGCGTAAAAAAAAAGATAAAGTGGACAGATCTTGAAGCTTTTACTAGCAGCTATACCGATAAAAACTCACTGCAAGTAGTAAAACGTACACACAAATGTTCAAACATACCATAGTGCAAGATAACTATACTTATTCAGTTCTGGTATATATTCTTTTCTGAAATTTGAACATGCATGCAGAAAATTACATAGCTCAATCATGCATATTAATCTCCATTTCTCAACAAAATCG
The DNA here is from genome assembly GCA_000970635.1 of Eragrostis tef. NCBI lineage: Eukaryota > Viridiplantae > Streptophyta > Magnoliopsida > Poales > Poaceae > Eragrostis > Eragrostis tef. The sequence goes on from LAPY01000679.1 coordinate 155,955, forward strand.
CCTACATACAACAATTCTTCAGTTCATATGCTGTACAGTCTTAGATGCAAAAGGATTCAGGTACACTATGAAGTTGCAGACATGCTCGAATAGGTGGTCAAACAGGGCTGAAGGTCACCAGGAACAGGGCTAGACTAGAGGATGCACCATTTGATAAATATCAAACTCATCTCTCCTGATGAATTTGGATATTGTTCACGTCGACTGGAGCTGCAAGCTAGGGAAACTGTCGGTCTTTGTGGACCAGACCGGGCAGGCTGGACAGCAAGGCACCGACCAGTATGGGTGTCTGTGACCTTGGGGCTGGGAGGTGGCCGCGATGGCGGTGACAAGGACAGAACAGAATGGGCAATACAGAAAATATTCTTGCAAGTGGCAGTGGCGGGTAATTATCCTTCAATCACATGGATTGTGCTGCATGTGGGGGCAGAGAGCACCTATTTTGGATGCACCGCCAAATTGTGCTAGAGCTCTGAGTGCTCCACACAATGGTAGGGTTGGGGTGTTTGGGGGAGTCAGCTCAGGATAGATTGGTTGTGCAGGCAGAGCAGCCATGGAGATATGCCTTCACTGAATATTTTAATTGGTGGCAGCAATGGTCGCTGGTCAGTTTTGCAACCAGCAGTCCAGCACCTTACTCCAATTGCCACTCAAACAAAACCCCATGTCAAAATGCTGACCTTCACCACTCCACAGATCCTTGAGACCTTGACTACCACCCAGCCAACTTAAAGTGTACATATAAACACTTATATATAGCTAGAAAGTTATTGATATTATTCAATACTAGAATCGATTTTCGTTGCAAAGCACAACAGCACTCTGGTTATTCTTGATATATGGTTTCCATTATCAGAATTTTACCATACCTCTGGAAGGTCCGGTCCACAATATCTCTTTCTTTGCCCACCCTGAGTACTATCATCGAATCGGCGGCTGGGGTCCCTTTTTCCATTAGCCAGCGCAACAACAGTTGATGCTGCGATGCAACACGTTCCGGTTATGACAAGTCAACACTAACAGGAGAAAGTAGAAACGAGAACAAGCACAATGACGCCCATGATGATGCAATTTGTTTTTGTTAAACAAATGTTACATGCTGAAACTAACACATTTATAATTCCTGTCCCCATAACCTACATTATCCTTTGGATTGATTTGCAGCTTCTTTTGCTAGTATGATTGATATTTGATTATGAAGAAGAAAAAACTGGAAGGCCAAAATGAGTGCACTTGATTTATTTGTGTAGATAAGCCTGCCTGATCCCGTTGCTCCAACTCTCCCAATTCATCCAATTAGCTAAACAGCATTGGTCGGTACTTTCTCATGCTATGTATGGCGCCAGATCCCTTCTAAATAATTTTTCTTTAATTAGGTCAATATGGTATTGGAAACCTCTCTACTCACCAAAGTAAGAGATTTCACGGCTAAATTAGGTAGACAGACTTAGATAGATGCGTAAAGGGGCAATAATCAGCTACGTTTTGCTGCAAAATCCAGCGGGGATAGATCATAGATTTGAAGGAATCGGTTTGCTCTCCTGGCAGAGAAAAGATCAGAGGGACAGCCATTCTATCCACTAACAAAAGAATCACTAATTATTAATAAAAATTGTATTTTTTTTCTAAGAAGGAGCAGTAAAACTAGGAGCTCGTCGCTAATGCCTTGGTTAAAACAAATCCACGGTCCGTGCACCCCCTCCCTTCCCTTTCTTTTTCAACTCCGGCCGTCAAGTCCCCTACCCACCACCCCCGCCTCTACCGAGATGCCGCGGCTGCCCGCCGCGCCCTTCCTTCCCCTTGATCCTTCCGTGGCCGCCGCCTCACCACGCCGCCCACCTCCTCCTGGCCGCCGCCTCAACCCCGCCCTCCCCTAACCGTTGCTTGGCCTGGCTCCTGCCGCCCGCGGCCCCGGTGGCGCCATCACCAGCTGGCCAGGCTCCCCCACGGCAACCCAAAACTCGAACCCCCTAATCTATGCATCCTCGTCGCCGGATTACAGTTAGAAGGACGGGGGTGGGCTGAGAGCGATTTCGTTTTGCGGTCGTTGGAAGGAATCGATTCCCAGTAAAACCGCCAGCAGGCCAAAAATGCATGAAATCTAGGCATCATGACAATAACGAGAGGGCCAGAGGGAGTTGAGAGACTTACTACGATCTGGGAACAGGCCGCGCCGCCGGCGCCGCCGCTCCTCCCGCTGAAAGGACACTAAACGACTCAGCACCAGCAGTCCCATGGATCGAGATGCAAATCCTCCAAAACTCTCTCTCTCTCTCTCTCTCTCTCTCTCTCTGCGCGCGCGCGCGCGTATGCCTAAAAGAGCCGGCGAGTAGATCAGGTAGTCTTCCCGCCGCTGTACATCTGTAGGTCTCTCAAACAACGAAGGCGCGATGGGGGTCAACTCCGACTCTGACAGGAATTTCGCTGAGGCGTGCGGGTGTCCTAGTCAGTTCTGACGCGTGTTCTTTTCCTCTTCCGAAAAGGAAAAGAAAAGGAGTACAATTTTTTTCAGAAAAGATCATACCATTTACTACTCCCTCCGTTTTTAATAATTGTCAGAACTGACTTTACTTCAATCTTTCATATTGTATTGTAGGTTTTGAGGGACACTACATTAGCAATATATACTTTCAAACATATCTAAATATTTTGTAAAAAAAACGTAGAGTCAAATTTGCTACAGTAAAGTTAACGCTGACAATTATTTAAAAACGGAGAGAGTATTTCCTCCGTTTCAAAATACTTCCTTTTGATTCTGTATCAGATTCGTTAAATACTCTTTGAACCTAAACAATTTGTTTATCCATGTTAACTGAACATTTTATAAATCTAGACATCGCAGAACACTCTCTAAATGATAAATAAACTGAGACAGAAGAAGTACTTAATAAGTCTCGAGATTGTCAGATTTTGATTTTAGCTTTTGGTCTGCAAACCTGTGCCTACCTATTCTGAGTCAAATTCAAAATTGTACAACTCGAATTCGGTTCTTTTTTGTTACTTATATTACTTATATGTTTGAAGTTATTAATTATGTGCTCCAGTGGGAAAAGAGCTTCGTGATGCCTATTTATAGGGCAGAGTTTGATTCCTCACAATGTAAGGCCCTGTTTGGAATGGAGGATTTCTTCCTCATTCATGCGAGAATTGAATTGTTTTCTATGAAAATTCTATAAAATTCCTATGTTTCAAATGAAGCCTAATTATTCTTTTTTTTCCTTTTCTGCCACTTTGAGTTTTGGAGGCTCGCCCAAGCACGGACAAGATGGCGTTCCCGTGGTCACAAGCTCAGCCATAACTCATAAGACTGATTCAAACACCGCGAAGACAAAAGAGAGACCTATTTTATGATTTGCCTCATGCATAAAAAGGTCATGCACCCAGTAGAGTGGATGTCCATTAAACTTGTTTTGATGTTTAATTTTGGTCATTGTACTCATGAGAGTGCAAATTATGTTCACTAAACTTGACTATACATGTCGATGCGTTTCGTTACCTTCATAATCCTACGTATTTTGATGATGTGCGTACATCCTACCGCACATGTCACATGTATGGATGCTTCAACCATGAAGCTCCTACACGTTATTGTAAATTAGGCTTATTATTTACTTGTGACTACTTCCTCGTCCAAAAAAGAATAGTGTCATATTACATAAAACGTAACTAATAATAGATACTGACGACATTAAGGGTTACCTGAATTAGTTGATGAAGAGGTAAGATTCAACTTCGAAAAATTTAGAAGACATGCATAATCCAAATTTTTTAATCTGAACATGTTTGGCACGGCACCACGCCCACGCTGATCAAAATTTGCCTCGACGTAGGCCCTCCAACATAGAAATACAGAAGTAACAGAATGCACATATACAAAAGAAAATAGTAATAAACGAGATTGCTTATGTCACACAGCCAAGTTGGATGAGTCAAATTTAATGGGGAATTACACGTATGTCATTTCATCAAAACACATAGAGTTATGAAGATAATGGTCAATAACGAGGCGATGGCTCGAGTTTAATGACCACAAATTGCACTTTCGTGAGTACACGGACCAAATTGGAACAAGCTAACAAGTTAAGTGGTCATTCATGCACTTTACTCTCTTCAATACTTCTTCCTCCCAGTCCAAGCCAGAATCCAACAAATCCCTCGCTCCCCTCGCACTCCTTGATCCGACGGCTCTATTCAGGATTTGTCTTTCTTCTCAATGGACAATTGCCATTTACCCTCCTTTTTGATGGCTTCCAACTTTTACCCTCCTTCTAGATTTTCTATAAAAGAACAGAAGGAGTATCATATATATATATATATCTGATTTGTACATATAATGACTGGTAATTACATGTATATGCGTAGAAAAATAAGGGATTGCTGTCGTACACTTGTACTTCTTCAGGACTGCCCAATGGTTCAGGCGCACACAAATTCTGGAGGAGGAACAAATAACAAAATCCGAAGAAAGAAAAAAGTTGCGTTTTCGATAACAACACCACTAACCTCTGGTCAACTCTGCGATCTCATGAGCAAAAATCTAACTAATATCACAGGAGTCTCAAAAAGAGCAGGAAAGAGAGAAACCTGCCGACCTTTTTCGCACAAAAGGCCCTAGCTGCATTTGCAACGTCTGCATTTACCCCCAAACTTCTGACCTATTCACAACTTCCTCACCACTCTTCCTCCCAGACCAGATCCCTCGCTCCCCTACTCTTCGATCCGACTGTTCAGAGAAGAAAAGCCTCGAACCGGCGCACGCTAGAACATTTCCCCGATTCCCCTCACGCGATCTCGCCCTGTCCACTTCTGTCACTGCCTGGGGATCGGGTTGGGCTGGCTTCGATTCGAACCCCGCAGCGTCACCAGCCTCGCGCGCCCTCGCC